>CM060463.1:2403240-2438240 GCA_030544235.1 Lepturacanthus savala
ATATATTCTTCATGTTCTGGAATGATCCTCAGTGGGATTTATAGGATTTTATAATAACAATAATTGATCTTTAAACTCTTATCTAATCATTGTCACCTCACATGTTTTGCTCTTCATCTTTTGATTCCAGGTTTAAGTACAATAACCTTTGTGGTTTTAGAGATTTATTGTCATTTATACCCAAAAAACTGAAAAATCAGCCTGGAGTATCAGTTAGAAAAGAGCAGATTCTAATGAAGACAAAGAATGCAGGTTTATTTATCCCTTTCCCTAACAAGGCACTCAGTCAAAACCAGTTATCTACGAGGTTGAAGAATTTGTTTCAACTGGACAATTCAATCTTTCATTTAAGAGAATCCAGTTTCTTTGAATACCTGAAAAAGCGGATGAGCCAGAGGAAAAGCTCATTCCTGACCGACGTCTTTGCTGCACCGTGGGGCATTGAGGGCCTTTACTGCTGTAGATAAAGCCCAAAGACATAAAACAATATGGCTTCCTGTAAAGGGACCTCTGCTGGTCCTACCGACGGATGTTTCTGTGAAACAAAGGCAGACGTGGTGCTGGTTTCTCAGGAAGTGAGGTCAGGGAGGACAGACGGCCGGACTCAGACAGTTTGCATCCTGCCTCCTACCGACTGTCCATTTCCTAATATTCCTTAATGTAATTGAGGCTGTTTTTCTACCTTTTATTTATTCAGTTTCACTGAGAGGAAGCCTCCGTTTTGCACATTCACACCTGGAAGCTGCACAACCAGAGTCTGACCTGCAGCAGGCGGTTCAGGGGGTTAAGGGTCTCGTTCGGGGTCATTGAGGTAACGAGGAAGAGGCAAGTGCTGCTTTTTCACTCTCACACCTCGATTTATCCTGCTGAACCGCTGACCTTCCTGTCACCAGCTGACCTCTCTGACCTTCAGGCCTCCATTCATAAGGGAAACGCTGGCAGTTTATGTTGCTGCAGATACGTTGAACGTGTGAGGTGTAGTTAGGGTTTAGCACAAAAACCAGAAAGATCAGTTTGGGATAATAGAAATATCTAGTGAAAGCACCAGTTGAACCAGTAGAAATCCCCAACGTGACAGGACAAGATGTCCAGTTAACAGCAGTGTCAAACGTTTCAACTCCAGTCCACGATATTTTAGACGTTTAGCCCGATTTACCATGTTTCTGGAGTATAATCTAAATCATGAATAGATCATTTTTTAGTAATGAGCCTTCTAACGACTTCACTTTGGCCAGATTTTCAATTTATAGGAAGTTCAAGCAGATTTTCAGCAACTCTTTCCTAAACGAGAAGCTAATGATTAAATTTTACTGTGATTTATAGCCGACTTGCTAACTTAACATTGAAGTCAGAGGTAGATTTGTTCAGGAACTAGAGTTCTAGTAAACAGCTGCTGCTCTGACACAAATAGGAGCATGATGCTCATTTCTGAGCCTTTCAAAGAAAGTATAAATTAATAAAATTGGGGGATATTACACAGCACAGCTGACTGAGACAGGTACTATTATATACTGAGCTTCTTATCAGGGTTTATTCTGATTTTCACATAGATAAATAGGTTTTAGGACTCTCCCTCCTCTGGGGTCCAGGGTCTGAAAATTGTAAATTTAATGCAGCAACTGGTGCAATTTAAGAGCAAAATTAAGAATCTATAGACGATCAATAATCACTATTAATACATAACATCAGCCTTCAGATTGAGCTACTCACCAATCACAAATAATTGCATTTTTATCTGCTCTAAATGGACCTTAGAGGGATATTTTTCACAGGTTCAGTCATTTTAAGCTGTTAAATTAAACATTTACTGAGTAATACAACAACGTAGAGTCCAACCTGTAAATGTGATGTTTTCATTAGTGCCGTTAAAATTAATTTAGCTTTAAAAGCTCTAATGATAATTAAAATATGTCTATTATAGTCAAAGTGCCCCACCCAGTCGACGTCTGCTCTTTTATATTGAAAATCCGGTCAAAAGGAAATTGCTACAAAGCTCAGAACTGGAGGGATCAGTGATATTATGGTGTTCAAGCTTTAGATATGAGAGAAAATGAGGCTAGACGTCCAAAACACCAAACTATCCCTTTATATGAACATGGACATTCAGAGCAGCTCTGGTTCACAGACACATTAATCATCTCTGAGCTCTAGACAGCAGGACGACCAGACACTAAAACACTTCCTTCCTCCAGGATCTCCCTGTAATCCACCTTTAATTCACCTATTATTACATCCCCAATGCACTGGGAGATTATGAGCTCTTGTATATATATTCTTCACTTCTGTAAATACATATTTATATATTTTGATATCATTATACACTGGCTAAAAAAAAGGTCACGCCTAAAATAGGTCTCACACACATTTCATTAGACGGCCTTTAACTTTAATTATAGCAGCATTCACTGTCACTGCTTCTGCAATGTCACAGGATTTGTTTCCATCCAGTTGGAGTCAGTTTTCTGGATGGGATGAAGGTCTGGACTCTGTCAAAATAACATCTGATGCTGCTGAACCACTCAATCTGAACCTGATGAATCCTGGTGTCGCCATCTTGGAATATGCTGCTGCCATTAGGGAAGAAACAATCCATTGATGGAATAACTTCAGTTTAATTGGTGCTCATCTAACCCTGATTCTCCATCACCATCTGGTCCTTCTAGTTTTTACTCATGACCAACAATGGACCAATAATGTGTCCAAACCAACTAAGAAGTCCAGTTTCTTTGCTCTAATCTCCACGAGAAAAGCACGAGGGTGTCAAATTTCATGTTATTTACCTCCCCAACTCAGAATTACATCATGCTTCTATACAAAAAAGTCCTGCAAAAGCACGTTGAACCAATGTAAGTGATGAGCGCAGCTCGTATTTCTCTAATTTACATAAAATCTCTGTCTCTTATCACTTTTAAATTATAGGCTTTTGAAATGAAGATGTCAAAATCCAACGTTTTAGAAAAAAAAAAACCTATGGCACCTAAAGGGTTAAATAAGTTCCTGCCACCTGAAAGATAATCACCATGTAGAAATGATCCAATAGGAGACTCCGTTTACTTAGTTAAATCCAGGTGGTGACTTTATTTTTTGGCCAGGTACTTTATATATTTTATGTGCAGGTTTACGGGAGAGAAATTCCTCATATGGTCACATGTAGTTGGCGAATGAAGCCGATTCTGATTCTGATTGTAAACTCAGCTGTTTATCTGCACCTGGAGACTCATCCAACCAGCGTCTCCTGTTAATCTGTTAATCTCCCGTTTGATTCCTTCCTGCTGCGTCTGCTGTCGACATTCATTTAACTACGGTTCCCTGACCTCTGTAAAAAGGTCCAGCAGATCTGTCGGAGACATGACTTCATAGATGTTTAGGATAGCGGTAGAAAGCCTCGCCAGCACCGACACTAATACGCCCCCTGGGAACGGGACTGCACCGCTCCAAAAACCTGAACCGGACACGCACTTTTCTGAACTCAGACATTCCAGCATCCATCCAACACTTGATTATCATCAACGGCTTAATCCGGTCTTGACAGTTTTTTTGCCGTTTTGCAATTTGGGGAAAAGGAACCGATGAGGAACTGGACAAACACGGAAAAAAAAGGAAGTAAAGGAGCTTGGTGGACGGAGTTTTCACTCATTTATGAGGTCACTGTTACTCTGTGTCTCTGTAACAGCCTGAAAACTCAGCCAGCAATGAAATTTAAAAAAAAACGTGAGCTTAAACAGCCTGAAAAGCTCCTGAATCTTTCTGTTTACCCAAAAGCTCAAAGGAAAGCTATGACTAATGACACCCAAGATTAATGTTGCTGTTTAAATGGGGCACATAACACACAAATTGGGCATGAAGTCTTTGAATGGGGAGTTATACGCACTATAAAATACATTAAGTGCAGACAGAAAAAATGTAACTCAATCTGTCATATTTAGTGGTGCATACGTGCACTTTCAAAACCTTTTAGGGCCAAACAAGCAGCGAGAAATCAACCTGAGCGGAGCCAACGCTCCGTTTCTGGTGACCGAACATTTATAACAAGGCCTGTTTTTGTCTGTGGTCATTAAATAACATCTGAATAAACTCTAATTATTCCACTTTTTTAACATGAAAGCAGCCGTGGCATGCTGTGAGTAACGTAGAGCTCACTCACTGGTCAGCTGGAAAAAACGAGCAGACGATGGCTGCTTTTTTTCTTTTTTACTACTTTAAGGAGTAACGTGATTCTGACATTTCTCTGTTAGAAAAGAATGTTGAAAGTTGAGATTCAACGTGTCCTAGATCCCTGATGCACTGAAAAAAAACAGGAAAGAAATCGTGCAACATAAGAAGCTGCATCATCAGTCAAAGTGAACATTTCTACCAGTGAGAAAGACAGAAGATGAGCAGGAAAAGAGGAGAAAAGGTGAAAACTGTAATAATAAAAAGTATAAAATAGAAATAGAATAATAATGTAGCCTAGGATAAAATGGGAAAAGACATGAATGAACATGTCATGTTCAGTCACAGCATGAATTATCATCAATAATAGGCTATAATCTGGATGTTTGGTAGTAAATAATGTGAATAAACATGGCATTAACATATAAGTTCATATATTTTATCTGTATCTTATATAATTATATTGTCAGTGCTAGATTTACAGCACATCCTCTGTCTTTCTTGCTGGTAGAAATGTTCACTTTGACTGATGATGCAGCTTCTTACTTATGTCTAAAAATATTCCTGCAGCCGCAGTAACGTTGTTTTGATTTTCACTTTTAACGAGTCAAATATATGAGCATCTCTGTCACATGATGTCATGATAATTAGCTGCTTTTTATTCGGCTTTGTGTTAACATTTTTATGCTGAAATGCACCAAGAACATGCAGCTTATTCTTGTCTTTTGCACTATTCATACTGCTCATTCCACCCTGCATATTACTTGTAAATATCTAGTTGTGTGTTATTTTATTCTATTTTATTTGATCTTCAATACCTTATTACATTTTTTAAATATATGACATTCATGTGGACATCATGTTAGAGTTTTATTGTACAGAGAAACTTGTATCTGCACATGATAATAAACGCTTTGAATCTTTTAAACGTGAATCTCTATGAATCTGGGGGGAATAATTTTAATGAAATACCAAGGTCATGACCTCTGGATGGTGGCCACAGCCCTGACAGAGTAGATGAGTCTTGCTCCTGTTTGCAGGTTATTTGTCGACTCGTTTCCAGCAGCAAACAGCTGGTTCCTACCTGAGTAGGTGAGCTGCAGCCGTGGCCCCGTCTGGCTCCAGGTTTTAGCGTCTGCAGCAGCCGTGGAGGCTGAAGGCTGCAGCGACAGGAGGAGAAACGCCGTCAGGAGGTGGAGGGAACTCAGCCCTCTGCTCCGGAACGTCATCTCAGAATGAGCCGAAGACACGTGGAGACACAGATGAAGAAAGAAGGAGACTCGCTGTCACATCACAGGCTGGCTGCAGCAGAGAGACAAGGAGAAAAGGAGAAAAGAGATGAGACTGATGGAAAATGACTGTTTATTCTTTAAAAAACAGGAGAAATTAAATTTAACCCACAAAGTCAATGAAAAGGTAAAAAAAAGGCAATAAAGTAGATCTAATAACTATAATATTAATAAATTAAAGACATTTAACAGAGTAAAAAGGCAAGATAAAGAAAATCTATATTATATAATTATAAAATAAATAGATAAATGGCAGTTTCTTCTTTTAAAAACAGGAGAAATTAAATTTAACGAACAAAGTCAATGAAAAGGTAAAAGAAAAGGGTCAAAACAAAAGTAAAAATGCTGATAATTAAATGCAAATAAAGTAGATCTAATAACTATAATATTAATAAATTAAAGAAACAGTAAAAAGACAAGACAAAGAAGATCTATATTATAAAATTATAAAATAAATAGATAAATGTCTGTTTCTTCTTTTAGGAGAAAAGAAATTAAACTAATAAAGTCAATGAAAAAGTAAAAAAATGATAAATAAACACAATAATGTAGATCTAATAACTTGCATAATATTGATAAAATAACAAGACAAGACACTATATTATTATATAATTATAAAATAAATAGATAAAATAAAGATTCTAAAACATAAATACAATAAAATAGGTAGAAAACTTGTACCAGATAGTTTAACTCTCTTTAAAAGGTTTTAAAAAGTAAAAAAAATAAATAAAAACTACAGATTTTACCAAAATATTGGTGAAAATTTGTGATTTTTGTAAAAAAAAACAAAACAAAACACCTAAAAGCATCTAAAAACTGCATTTTAAAAACTTTTGGACTTTCTCATCTTGCTAAACATTATCATCTGTTAACATAATAGATTTACTCTAAAATGTAATAGACCAATAATGTAATAATTAGCCAATAATATAATAAACTGATAAGGTTTTTTGCCAATAATTTCATAACGTATTACGTTATTGGCTCAATTATTACATTTGCAAAAGAAATAGTTTCTTCACCAGGTCAATAACATTATATCCAGCTCATTTCAGCATCTTTTATTACGTTATCAGCTGCTACAACGGAGTTTGTAGATTCTAGAAAACTAATAGTGGAGGTTAAATTACACATTTAATTAATTTATGATGTTTATGGTGTGATGAAAGGAGGTTACAGCATCAACACCGTACGTGTCAGAATAAAAGCCTCCTGTAACATCCAGGGCCCCGAGAGAGAACGCAGCACATGGAGACACAGGGAGGGAGTGAATGAGTCGGACAGGATGAGAAATAACGTGTCACTTTCTCAAGTTCAGAAAAGATTTTTCACGCTTTTGGAATTTTCTTCCTCAGTTTAAAGGGCGATGACCTCAGTATTCAGAGCCTGAGTCTGGCGTCGCTGTTTATATGATACAGCAGCAACTGGGTTAAAAACGACAGATTTATTTATCATGTTAAATCTGATCCTGAGGTAATCAGACACCTGAATAAAAAACGCTGCTCCTTCAAAATAAAATAATGAATCTGATGATTAAACTCCAACATGGGAGCGATACGTTATACGGAGCCATGTCTAATCCAATCACTGCAATTTCACAAAAATAATAAACCAACGGAGTATTTTTTGTTCCACATTCTTTCAGACACCTGAACGCGTCTGTAGCAGACATGAAATAAGCTTTAACGTGGGAATGATCTCACAACGGGAACAGGCCAAATGAAGTCTGTGTTGGAAGGAGTTAGAGTTGCTGCTGAGAGAAGAGAGACACTGTTATAGAATCACAACCAAGAAAGAAGAGTGTGTGAAGGGCTTTTTTTTCTTTTTCCAGGTGTGGAAGGCAAAACGCACGATTCCAGGAGAAACCTCCACATTATCACATCATAATTAATCATAATCTATCACGTAGGCCGACTGGCTCGCTGGTTGTCAGCAGCTTTTTAAAGAGTTTAACAGGTTTGAGAGACGCCTGCTGACAGAAGAAAGACAGAGAGGTCACGAAAGGTCAACTGGATTTAAAGTCTGATCACTGCAGCAGCTGCAGAATAAGAGTCCGTGTGGAAGAAAGAAGAGAAGGAGAGAAGGTTTCCACAGTGGTGGAGAAAAGATTCAGAGTAGTTATTTGAGTAAAAACAACAAAAAAAAGACAAAATCAATTACAAGTAAAAGCTTTGAAATAAAAATATTACGTAAGTAAAACTACAGAAGAGTCAGATACTGACTTTAGGCACCGTTCACACAAATATGTGCAAATTTAAAAAAGAAAAGAGCATTATTTATAACCAGTATTTATGAAAATTAAGTAATTATTTACAAGAATAACATCATTCGTTATGAGAATAAAGTCATTTACAAGAATAAAGTAATTATTTACGAGAATAAAGTCATTAGTTACTAAATTAAAGTTGTTATTTACAAGAATAACGTGATTAGTTACAAGAATAAAGTGATTAGTTACAAGAATAAAGTGATTAGTTACAAGAATAAAGTGTTTAGTTACAAGAATAAAGTCATTATTTATGAGAATAAATTAATTTGTTATGAGAATAAAGTCATTTACAAGAATAAAGTAATTATTTACGACAATAGTCATTAGTTACTAAATTAAAGTCGTTATTTACAAGAATAAAGTGTTTAGTTACAAGAATAAAGTGATTATTTATGAGAATAAAGTCATTTATGAGAATAAAGTCTTTAGTTACTAGAATCATTACAGTTAAAGTCTTTTTCCAGCAATTTCACCAGAAAAGATGCATTTTCTTGCATATTCTTTTTAAAGTGATTCCTTAAGTAAAACTCAAAATTCTCTATGGCCTGATTTTAAAAGACGTCTCTAAAATCAACAGGTTTGATTATTCTGAGGTTATTCTCATGAAAATGACTTGATTCCAAGGCTAAATCTGTCAGATGAAAGTGTGAAATTTCATTCTAATCAGCCAATTCGAGCAGCAGACAGACACAAATCAACCGTTTTCTTTTCTAGAGCTGCATAGAGAAGCATTAGAGATGAGAAGTGAATGTATAATGAGATGGTTTTTCTCATTTAAACCACAGATATATGTTGTTAGTGGTATCAACTTCAACTAAAACCCAGGAGAAGTGAACAATATGTGATCTTTACTGTCTCTACACTGGCAGACACTGGGATTTATTATAATCTGTTCATTGTTAGACCTGGCAGACACGTGCACGTGTGTGTGTGTGCACGTGTGTACCCTACGCGTCGTATATGTTAGTGTTACAAAACCCTAATGGATGACTCTTAACTTAATTACAGCCTTTAATAAGCCCCGCCCCTTTCCCCGCCCCCTCAAAAAAAAGCTTTGGCATGAAACCTTTTCAAATTAAAAGCGCTCCCCTGTAATTCCTGCTGCTGCTACAGATCACAGACTTTAAACTGAGACAGACACAGACGATTCATTTAACATCAAGGCGTCTGAGATCTGATGGAATTATTCAGGCTTTGTACATCACTCACAGAGTTTCACATTAGTGTAAAAGGACGGATAAAGTATCATTAAAAGGCTTTTGAAGAGCTAAAAGTCGAAGAATAAACAGTTTGTTTTCACATCTAAACAACAGTAAACCTCACGTCAGGGATGCATGAAAAAAACTGATAGAAATAAAAAAAGGTTCTTTCTTTTTTTTCTGCTAAAACAACAAATACTTGTTGAATAATAACAGAAAACATCATGTGTTTCACATCATCGTTGGTCACTTGTGTTCAACACTTGACTCAAGGAAATGACCTCAGACCCGTCAACATGGAGACGGATGAGGAACACACTGCCTCTTCCTCACAAACTGTGTGTGTGTGTGTGTGTGTGTGTGCACTGTAAAACCTTAAACAGCAATTATCCAGAAGGTTACTGTAATTGTTTTACAGTAGAAATACTATACGTCTGTTCACAGTATTGTGTCACTACTGTAAAATGTTAAAAAAGACAATTAAATACTGTGATTTCAGTTGTAATTACAGGGTTCTGTGATTAATAGTACAGAAAAAATCAATTAAATACGAATAAATTAGGCGATTATGTATATTATACAACAGAAAGTCTTTGACTACTGTGATTTACTACAGTAATATTTGAACTAGTGTGATTTATCATTAAAATCTACTGTAATAATGGTTTAAAACAGCAAATAACTGCAGATTTCATAGTAAAGTTTTACAGTGTGTGTCGGCTTTATTGTAAAAGACAAAAGACTAATAGCGGTTAAGTGTTTGTTTAAATCATAGAGCGTGCAGATGTATGTACTGTGTGTGTGTGTGTGTGTGTGTGTGTGTGTGTGTGTGTGTGTGTGTGTGTGTGTGTGTGTGTGTGTGTGTGTGTGTTGACTCTAAATAAACCTCTGAAGGAAGCTCATCATCTGTTTCCTGTGTCTGTTGCTGGTTTAATTTAAACACACATGAATGTTTAAATCCAGATTTGACACAAACACATTTTTTCACCTTTAGCAGCTTCTGCAGCCTGTGTCACAGTTTATATTTGTCTTTATGTTACGTCTCTAAAGTCGAATTTTCTCCCTGAGCACTTAAACACAACATCTGCAAAGATCTGCTGGTGGAACCGATCCTCAAGCCGAGGTCTCAACTTTTGGAGAAATCCTGGATGAAGTTTTCCACATATGCACATGGAATAAATGAGAGATATTGTTTAGAAATGGTTCCCATGGTTATCAGCTCCACCCATCTTTATTTTCTCTTCCTGTTGCACCGTCGGGGTCGGAGCTAAACAATGAGTAAACAAAACAAGCTGTGCCACATCCAGGTTTACAGCCACGTCTGGACTCATTATACACGTTAGCGGGGGATAGCATGATCGCGTTTTACTGCTCCTGTGTCGGCCGTCTATGTAAAAAGGTGTAAAGTGAGAGAGGGATGCAGAGAAAGAGGAGAGGACGGACGCCTGGGAGGAGATAGACACAATACGAGATAAAGAAGAGAGAGATAGTGTATCACCCTGACCCCATAACCTACATCCGCCTACAACTCCATCCTGAAATAGGTTGTTTTCAGTCTGAAACGTCAACTCTTTGTGTGGAACTTCCTATGTTAGCAGAGTGAAAACTTTGTTTGAGCGAACAAAAAGTCTAAAATGGACTTCCTGAATATGGAAAAGAAAAGTGGAAGTCATAAATCTCGGAAGGATGGTACGTTAGCGTGATTTGGAAACGACTAGTGAAGTTCCCGTTGGGAATGGGCCAGTTTCTTGGTGTTTCCAGTGTTGTAGGTGGGCGTGACTCTTCAGAAACACATGTTGGAAGAATCCTTCTTTCTAAGTGTTTATCCATCCCCTGTGCCCTCAGAAACACACCCACCAAGTCTAAAGTGGATCTGATGAACCGTTCTGGAGATATGTGAAGAACAGACATACAGATAGAGATTCCTTCTGTTACAGAGGAGGCTGCTACAGCGCCACCTGTTGGCTAAATGGCACCAAATTAGTCAGAGTTATGAAGACGACATATCTACACATGTCCACCAAATGTGGTTGGAATAGCACAAAGTGTTAAGGAGATATGAGTTTTTGTAATGTGAGACCTGCCCACAGGATTCTGTCCAGAGATGTTCTGAATAAAAGATGGTGGTTATGGCTCAAACTTTCTATAAGTGGCCAAATTCTCAATTGCTGCTACTACGCTGCTGCTGCTGCTGCTGCTACTACACTGCTGCTGCTACTACTACTACACTGCTGCTGCTGCTACCATACTGATGCTGCTGCTACTACCACACTGCTGCTGCTGCTGCTGCTGCTACTGCTACTACCACTACCATGTTGCTGCTGCTGCTGCTGCTGCTGCTACTACCACACTGCTGCTGCTGCTACTACCACACTGCTGCTGCTGCTACTACCACACTGCTGCTGCTGCTACTACACTGTTGCTGCTGCTACTAACACACTGCTGCTGGTACTACTACACTGCTGCTGCTGCTGCTACTACCATGTTGCTGCTGGTGCTGCTGCTACTACCACACTGCTGCTGCTGCTACTAACACACTGCTGCTGCTACTACCACACTGCTGCTGCTGCTACTAACACACTGCTGCTGCTACTACCACACTGCTGCTGCTGCTACTAACACACTGCTGCTGCTGCTACTAACACACTGCTGCTGCTACTACCACACTGCTGCTGCTGCTACTAACACACTGCTGCTGCTACTACCACACTGCTGCTGCTGCTACTAACACACTGCTACTGCTACTACCATGCTGCTGCTGCTGCTGCTACTACCATACTGCTGCTGCTACTACCACGCTGCTGCTGCTGCTACTACCACACTGTTGCTGCTGCTGCTCTCCACCTTTGACCTGCCTTGTAAAAAGCATCAGAGCCTGTGAATAGCTGAAATGCTTCCCCTGACCTCCGTCTCCCTGGAGCAGAGCTGCTGCCGTGGAGAATAAAAGCCTCTGCTGCTGCTGCTGGACCAGGGATTAAGACGTTTTATTGTGTTTACAGGAGGACGAGGTGAAAATGTGAGCGGCCACTGGAGAGGAAGGTGAAGAGTCCTGCTTTAACTGCCCGGCTGATTTATAAGAAGACAGGCTGCTCCGTTCCTCCCAGCAGTTCTGCTTCTACCTTTTCTTATGTCGTATCATATCTTCCAGTAATCCTCTTCTTTGCTGAATCCTTTCATCTCTACCTGCTGCAGCCACTTCTCTCTCCTCCTCCTCCTCCTCAGGTTTCTTCTTATCTTCATCTCCTCAGGTTCTGACCCGGTTCCTCCTCTTCAGCCTCTCCTCCATCACTCTTCCTCTTCCTGCTCTGAGGTATGGGAGGTGACAGCTTTACAGCATCTCTCAGCCAACCCTCTAATCCTCTCTGTGATTTAATATCTCCTCTCCGTCCACGCTGATCCCTCCTGTCGTCTTATTGAACATTAATACCAGCTCCTATTTCTCTCTGGCTTCATTAAATCTTAATCTGACGCTGCTCTCTCCCTCTTTCTTTCATGTTTTGCCATTTTCTTTCCCGCTGTTTAAAAATCCCAAATCTAATAATTGTTCCCTCTTCTTCTGTTAAACCATTTAAATCCTGACCACACTCATCTTTTTCCTGCCTCCAGTCGTCCCAACCGCACTTTTATTCACTTTTCATCCAGGCAAAAGGAGGTTTTTTGGATTGAAATGTCTTATTTAACTTGCTTAAAAGTCTAAAATCCAAATGGTGGAACTTTATCAAAACTGGCGTCATTTATGCTCCGATCAAAAACTGAATTTCACTGATGCATGTTCATGTTTCTTGATGTTTTTTCTATTATAAGGCAGTGGTTAAAGTGGGGTTAGTGGATCCTCAGGGGTCCTTGAGATGTTCCAGGGCGTTCCCAGCAAAAATGTGAATAATACATTTTCACTATAATCTCTTCCATTTGTAGATAATTTACCAGACCATTTCTGTAATAAAATATCTCAAATAAAAACAAGGGACACAATTTTAGTTTAGGATCCTAGATATTAAAGCAGGTAAGAGGAAAACTACATATTCATTTATATATATGTGTAGTTTAAATCAGTGTCAGTGGCATTTATTTATGTATTTATTTAATCCCAATAGAAGCTCATTTAATCCAGGATCTGCAAATGTTTAGGTTGATGTAGATTTAGGTTGATCTTTTCACTCTTTTACTCCTGAATGTAGATGTTAAGTTATAATAAATTCATGTTGATTCTCTAATTTAAATTGTTAATGTGCACATGAATGTAAGCAGCTAAATTCCTGCTTATCTTTCTATAATATGTGTGATGTGTTAAAGATCCATTATAAGTTATGTTTCTACATTTTCATTTCTGAAGCTGCAGAAAAACCTCCACAGATTAATATTCACTGGTCTCATCTTCTTTATCTTTAATAATTCATTGGAACACGGTGTAGAGAAATATGTTCTTGTTGTCCTGGGACCATCATCATTAAATAATCCATTAGAATGTTGTTCACAGTCTGTGAGAAGATGAGACGGGGTCAGATAATCAGCAGAGTAGAAACGTCTGTGGGTCACATTCATGATGCTGCCACACAGAACAACACTCATCTGTTCTTGTCTTTTATTAACATCTTTCAGATCCAGTTTCTGCTTCTTCTAAAAATATTTCTACATCAAATTGTTTGTTTGGGATTTTTTTTCCATTTTTTTCTTTCTAAAAACAAAATGAAACAAATATTGTATTTAACCCATTCAAGCCTGTGAGTCTATGACTATGTCATTTATACTTTATACTGAAGAAGAAGAAGAAGAAGAAGAAGAAGAAGAAGAAGAAGAAGAAGAAGAAGAAGAAGAAGAAGAAGAAGAAGAAGAAGAAGAAGAAGAAGAAGAAGAAGAAGAAGAAGAAGAAGAAGAAGAAGAAGAGAAGAAGAAGAAGAAGAAGAAGAAGAAGAAGAAGAAGAAAGAAGAAGAAGAAGAAGAAGAAGAAGAAGAAGAAGAAGAAGAAGAAGAAGAAGAAGAAGAAGAGAGAAGAAGAAGAAGAAGAAGAAGAAGAAGAAGAAGAAGAAGAAGAAGAAGAAGAAGAAGAAGAAGAAGAAGAAGAAGAAGAAGAAGAAGAAGAAGAAGAAAGAAGAAGAAGAAGAAGAAGAAAGAAGAAGAAGAAGAAGAAAGAAGAAGAAGAAGAAGAAGAAGAGAAGGAAGAAGAAGAAGAAGAAGAAGAAGAAGAAGAAGAAGAAGAAGAAGAAGAAGAAGAAGAAGAAGAAGAAGAAGAAGAAGAAGAAGAAGAAGAAGAAGAAGAAGAAGAAGAAGAGAAGAAGAAGGAAAATAAAATTGTCAGACATTAAACTGCTATTTTCTAATTGAGAAAATATGATTGTTAGTGACTCCTCTGATATAATTATATGCATGAAAACCAAAAAAAATCTGGGCTTTAATGGGTTAAAAAAAGTACATTAATCTGCTGCAAATGCAAAGACTTGTATTTTCTTCTGTTTAATCCTCGATTCCTTGAAACACAAAAGGATAAAAAATACTGACATGATCCAGACGTTAAGAGTGAGAGTCTGATTCTTCTCTCTTCATACGTGATGCTCACGATGCTCCGGTTAAAACGGCTCTGGACAGTTTCCACTATCGTCCAATCAAATCACCCGTCTGCTGCACAAGCTACAACCAATTAACGTCACATCGATCTCTGTCTACGTGACCTTGAACACACCGTCAGTAAAACAAGAATGTTGTTATTCTCTGCTCGCCTGCAGGGATAAACAGCCTTCAGTGTTTTACAGCTGTGTGGGCAGGTACCAGGGATCCGGTTGGATCCGGGGGCCTCAGGGCCAGAACTCTGCCGAGACCTGCACCTGTTCTCTGGGCACCGGCACTGACTCCCTCCCCCGAACCTCACACTGACGAATGGCCTCCAATAGCAAACACTTGAACTCTCCAACTTCCCTAATACGAGAGAAATATGTTTCATTGGGAGGAGGGAGCTCACATTCTTGGCTCGTGGACGCGTGCTTGTCTTCAGGTGGATGGAAATGATTTAAGGACCATAAATCTTTCACTTCACGCAAACTGTTTTCGTTTTGCTCGCTTGTTGCCAGACATCACTGATGTTGTGTGTCGAGATGAAAACATTCATGAGGCACAACAGATGTGGAACAAAAGTAAAAACAAAAAAAAATGGCATCATATTAAATTATACAAAGTCTCCTCTTGTCTTCAAAGTTCTGGTGGTCGCTTTACTTTATTTCTTTTAGGTTTTATTTTACAACTTCTCTCCACATCTTTACAGTTTATTAACATTTTCTGATCATTTCTTCTATTATGAAAGAACAACTCTTTTCCACGGTGTGTAAAAATGTACACGTGTGCCTTTAATTAATTAATTAATTGACCTCATCAGACAAATGAGTGAATGAAATTTATTCACAAAGACACCTGCAGCAGAGCATGACTTCATATCTGGATCAGTAACATGCATTAATGTGGTTCGGGCAAAAGCATTTTCCAAACAGGCGGCCATATTTGGCTCTTGTGCAAAAAATGTGTCTAAATGAAGTCTTTAAAGGGAGTTCTGTAAACCTTCTGGTATCAGTATCATGCTCTACATGTTTAAGACCCGCTTATGTCAGTAATCGACATGAATATGACTCATTTTTATGCTCTTTTTTTTTTATTGCAAGATTCTTGATTCAGCGTCAAACACATGAAAAGCTCATTTGGTTGAGTTTACTGCAGCTCTAATGGAAATATATTGTGCAGCGGTTTATTCAGTGGAAGCTGGGAGATGATGTGGATTCAGGCCTGTTGCAGTTCAACATCCTGACCTACCTACTTTTGTTGTTTAAAAGGGCCCATATTGTATATTGTACAATGCAAAAAGGTGTAATATTTGGCTTAAAACAGGCAATTTATGTTGGTAAAACATGAAAATATAAATTATTAACATTTAAGGCAATAGTATAAGTTAGCATGACAAAGCAGGCAGTTGTATGCTCCAAAATAATTTTAGGCAATTGTTAACATCAGTTCTGCTAACTTTTGTTTTTGACATTGTTGTGAAATGTTAGCATTTTTAACTTCGATTCGTGTGACCCTGCTGCTGCCAGGAGCTTTAAATTAATTCATTTTAACTTTAAATGATGCAGGAATTTTATTTTGACTTGTGTCGGATTGGAGAAAACAACCTGCACATTTTCAAAACAGCTTTTCAGTCCTAACTGATGCTAGCAGGGGCTGCAGCAGTTAGCTGCTAACATTAGCTTGTTTGGGCAAATCCAATTCAAATAGGACGACAATAGCAATTTTCGAGAGTTAGCACAGAAAACTGTTTATATTACGATATACAATTATAATTTAGTAGAATTTACTGTTGAGTTGACAAAAAAATCATAATTCCAAGTTGAGCAAACTCAAAATATTTAGTTTAATTGTTCAACTTAAAGTGTGTTGCCCTTAACTTTTATTTTTTTGCACCAAATATTAATGGTCACTCCACAGAGAAATGCACACAACCAGGTGATGTCACAACTATACATGAGATCAATTATCCTGGTTTCAATGTGCCTCAGTGTGAAATCCTGGCGTGTGTGTAGAGCTCAAACTTTAACGCTGCATGTTTATGTTCTGCGTTGGTTTATTGCCAGATTATTCGGTTTTTATGAGCGAGGGAAGCAGGCCAAAGTAATCACACCACTTTCCCTTTTAAGGAGAAATAATATTAATAATAACAAGAGTAAAGCTTTGGCTTTCAGTTTTAGACCCGTGCAGAACTCCAGCGGTGAAACATATATTTTCAAAGTTCAACTATTACAGTTCACTGCTATATTCATTATAAACCCTGCGCTTATAAATATGATTCCTGTGGACACCAGTTGTGCTTCAACCTTTCATTTGAGGTTTATGTGACATATATCGTAAGTAAAGAAACGTCTGGTCTCAGCATAAGCCAGATAAAGTGACTCATTAATTTAATAGATGTAATATACTATTCCAGAGACACATGTTAAAACAGGGTCTACCACACTCACTGATGTCTTATTTGACTTATTATGTCTATTTATGGAAGGCTAGTGTGGTATAAATGAATTAAATTAGGTATTAATAGTTGATGATTGTTTCATTTTGGGTTCATTTTATAGCTCTGAGATATGACACTAGTCCTCCAGGAAGATCTCAGACTCTCCACAGGAAAACAAAACTAAATTCTTGAATTCAGCACAAGAGTTTGAGTGACGGAGAAATGTTCCAGAGTTCTTGAGAGAGGAACCAAATGAGACTAAAAAAAAAGGAACATATAGTTGATGTAAGAGCTCCAGAGATAATTATGGAGTCATAGGGTCAATTTGCTGATGTCTCATTTTGTATTATACCTTTTTTTTGTCTTTCCTAAAGATATAAATCCCAGACGCACACGGAAACTGTGCGAATGAGCAGCCATGTTATTATAAAGAGTCAAACTGTTGTTTCAAAAGGAAAGAAAACATCATTCAAAATCAGACTTGATAGCCCAGCCTAACCTTACTCATCAGAAAAAGGCTTTTGTTCTCTTGACATTTTCCCCAACTAAACTCCTCTAAGTAGTTCTTGGCACCATTGGCCCCAGGATTCTCTCAATTATCAACAGTTCCTTGGAAACCAGCCACGTTCCTCTAACTTTTAAACATGCAGTAGTCCGGCCGCTTCTAAGAAACAAAAATATAGATTGTGCAGTTCTCGGTTATCGACCAATTTCCAAAGTTCCATTCCTGTTTAAAAAGGAAACGTAGTCTTTCATCAACTGTTGTCCCACCTGGCTCAAAACTGCATATTTGAAAGAATTCTGCTGACTCTGGCAACTCCTCTGTCCTCCTGCTATTAGATTTAACTGCAGCATTCGATGACTCCATTCTCATTCAATGACGAATATAACAAAATAGGTGCGGTCTCTGATTCTGCCTTAAACTGGTTCTCTTCTTATCTATTTAACAGATCTTTCAGAATCTCTACTGGTAACTCATCTTTCTCCCCAAACTACATCTCTGTGGTGTCCCCCAAGGTTCCATTCTTGGTCCAATCCTCTTCTCCATCTACTTGCGTCCTCTAGGTCAAATTATTCAAAAACACAACATTTGTTTGACTGTTATGCAGATGATACACTAATCTACCTTCCTGTAGAGTCCAATAACCTCAACAAACTAACTGACCTCAGTACCTGTCTTATAGATAACGAATATAAAACTGAAATCATTGTGTTTGATCCAGAGCTTTTAACTCATAGTATTTCTTCCTATCTTAGTGAATTAGCCAATTCTGTCAAAACACACACAATGAACCCTGGAATTATATAAGACTCAGGATTAAATCAACCAGCTAGTAAAACTAAGTTAAATCTAAACCACTTCCAAAGTCAAAAAGTAGGCAAAAGTCCTCTATTGGTGTGTCTGGGATAGAATGCAAAGAAAATAAGCTATGCAGGTGCAAGGTATCACCACCAGGTGGCGATGGTACCTGTTTGAAGGCCCATTTACTGCAATTTTACCAAACAAACTTCAAAGTGATCCAGAAACCAGGATTTCTTCCGGATCACTACCAAACTTTTATCATCCATTCATCCAACAAAATTTGATGAAATCTGGCTGAAAGTTTTTGAGACATTTGCTAACAAACAGATTACAACTAGACTAACGCTGGATAAAACATAAACTTCCTTGGGAGAGGAAATAATATAAAACTGGCAAAATAGGTGCCTTTAAAGTTAGAGCACCATGTGATGTGGGTTGAAGTTACTTCTTCCCTAACCCCTAGGCCTATTTATCAGCCTACCTCTTGAAATTTAGACTAGACGTAGACTTAATGCAGTATATCTCAACAACTACAGGGGTTTTCTGAATGATCCTGGGTTTAAAATAAAGCTAGTACCTGTCACATAGTTGTGTAAGTGCCAGAATCAACTAGAATAAAGCAAAAGTGAAAAGAATTAGCCCCGCCCCCCAAAAAAACCCATCTATTTAAGTTGAAAACCACCTGAAAATCATGGGTTAGAAGCTCAATTCATCTATGGAGCAGTAAAGTAAAGTTTTATAAGTAATTGCACAAAATATCAGAATTACAAGGTGAATCAGACTAATTTTACAGGTGTTTTAGTTCAGGTATGTCCAGAGAGGGACCTAGCAGGGAACACGATCAGGTTAGACCACCTTCACCGTCATGGATATGATAATAACCACAGGGTTGAGGTTCAGGGATGAATCAATCATTTAATGATTAACAGTATCTTAGAATAATGGATTTAAACCCAGTTAGAGCAGCTGATGGAGCAGCTTCTTGCCTGGAGGTGACTTCAGGACTTTGGCCTCATAACAACGTCACGGCCCATGTTCAACCTTTCACTGAGCAGCAGAGACACAGTTCAGCAGAGTTGACTCATGGGTAAAAACATATGGAGAGATGAAAGAAGGCGCTGGTTTAATTTCCTGATAAAAGGAGCCGCGCCCGAGACAAGTGCATGTCTTGTTTTTTCAGAAGGACGACCAGAACTCTGAGTCAAGACAAACAAACAGCATTGTGGGAACTGAGCCACGCTGCAGAAGGAATTGTGGGAAGAGGAAACCATCTTCTTAACCTCTCTCTCCCGCTCTCTCTCTCTCTATCAGCCCAAGGACTCTAGGAAATCTCTCTTTGTCTCTGGAGGATTCTGGGAAGAGGAAGAAAAGCTGATGTCATCCACTTCCAGATGGCAGCGTAAGGAAAGAGAAGAATAGGAAACGGGCCTCCGCGATTCTTACGCGGCTCCAATATCCTTTCAGTTAGTCACAAATTCTTTCGGGAAACCACATTGTCGGAGAAATTTTTAAAAAACACACCTGCAGCCAGATATCGATCTTACACAAAGGCCTCGCTTCGCTCTGTTTGCTTTAGACAATGTTTGTAGAAGTCGATGCAAACAAGCAGAGAATTAAGTTATATTTCTGGATGCATTAAGGAAATGAAAAACACACGGTGGCCATAGAACTTTTCACTGAGTTTATCTAGTACGTTATGGAAGTAACGCAACGTCTGTCCTGATTTAAAAGACAGAAAACATCCTGTTACTTGTCTTTATCTCTGACACACACTTGTGACGAATAAGCAAAATGATATTTAACATGTTTATTGTCTTATATTTTCTATATTTTTTGTTGTATCAACCTAATATTTCATGCATCTTTCTGACTTTTCTTCTAGTGCCACCAAAAAGTTCTTTTACCAGAGCTTTCAACATTTAACAAATACATCTTCACATAAAACCATCCGTCTGAGATTCCAAAAACAGTTCAGAACCAGATCTTACAGCAGATTTACACAAATACTATTTTGATAGTCTGTTGATTTGTTCAATGATTAATTTATTTAGTTGATTACTGTTTCCCAAAGCTGAAGATTCAACCTAAAATGTCTTTTTTTTGTCCAGATCAGTTGTTACATCAGTTTATTATTATAGAGACTAAAGAAACCAGAAAATAATCAGAGAAAAGAAGCTGGAACCAGAGAATTTAGACATTTTCTTCTTAAAATTATTCCAATCGATTAAGTGATTATTAAATTAGTTGGTGATTAATGTAAACTCATCTATTTATCAGCTAATCATTGCAGCTCTATGATTAAAACCTATGAATCCATTTAAACAGATTGAGTGGATATACGCCTCTGGTCTTGTTAAACACCAGATGTTCTTTCTTCATCTGTGAGCAGCAAACTGTGACTAATATAAAATTACTCACTCTTTTTATTCAAAGAGAATTCCAACATTCAAAAGCTCCACTGGGCAACAAATGTTTTTTCTCATCTCTCTTATCTGGTTTCTGCTGTGTTTTGGTGGTCCAGTGATTTATATTCACTACACATGGCCTCATATAAACTGGCTGCAGGATGCTGCACCTCAGAGTCTTTGTTTTAGTGATCATCCATCTATAAAACAGGGAGCGTCTCCAAGTCTGTGGCTCGGATCATCCTCAGATCTCACATATAGCTGCACATGGCTCGATTGTGTGTATCCTTTTTCTTTGATAGATCCCATAGACCTGCATATCACAGCACTATCCTGCAGTGTAAAGCTCCACATCACGGCTCCTCCTCCTGTTGCTTCCCAGCGCTTTAGTTATAATTCAAACCTGTTTCTTCCTGCACTGATAATATTATAATATTTCTCCAAAACCACAAGCTAACATTAGCCTTCTTAGCTGCTGCTTTATTTCTTACGCTAACACAGGTCTTACTCTAAGATGCATTCAAAGACCCTCAGGAAATCCCAGCACTATCACCTAACAGAACAGAATCTAGGCCTAAACTCAGGTTATTACACTATATATCAAAAAGTATGAAGCAGGAGATAAATCATAAATATAGTTTTACTTACTTTAAAGATTGTGATGCATACGTTCAACATAAATTGCAGCTTTTTTATTACAATAACTGTATTTTCATGTCTCTCCTTATCTTCCAATGTAAAATTTGCCTATAAAGACAATGGAACAGTCTAATACAGCCTCATTTAAACATGAAAAATCCACTGAAGCTTCCACTTCTCTATAGGAATACATACTTCATACAGGCATTTGCACTAGTACTGTTAATATTTTCCTAATCGTTCAGTCTATAAATGAAAATCTTTGTGTTTGAGAAGTTAATGTTTGGAATTTCTACTTTTAAAAAAGTACTTAATAGTTAATAGTGAATTAATTTTCTGTCGATCAATGACTCATCCAGCTGAGTCTGTTGCTGTTTAGCAGACGTCATAGTGTGAACCTGAGCAGGTGCAGTGTGTTCATGTCGTTTTTCCTCTTCAGCCACACAGGAACGAAGCTGCTGTTCCTGGAAGAACCAGGAGGAAACTGATGCTTGTTGTTAGTGACGCAGCAACATAATTAGACTGAGACGCTGAAAAAAAGTGACACGTCCGTCTGTGTATTGTAACAGGTTGTTGGTGATTTCTGCAGAAGTGATGCTATGTTTGAGTTGAAATGAATGAGAGTGTGTGTGTGTGTGTGTGTGTGTGTGTGTGTGTGTGTGTGTGTGTGTGTGTGTGTGTGTGTGTGTGTGAGTGATGTATGAGTACTGCCTGGTGAGATGGATGGCTAGTTTTATGCTTTTATGTCTCAGCCTCTGGGGTTTAGGGCAGGGTGGAGTATAAAGAGTTTATTGCTTCAACTTTTAATACTACGAAGCTGTTGTTGGTTAAAAGCACCATGTCAAACCTGGGCCACGTATTCATTAGTGGTAACCAGTCAGAGCGCTGGATCAGCCGCCGGGTATTTACTGTACGTGTTTATTGTTGCTTGGATTAGATTATTAAATGCAGCTGTGTCTCAGCTCAGCGTCACATGTGGCTCTTATCACTGATAATGAATTTGAACGCAAGAATATGGGCTACAGCTTCATTAAAGCAACACGGGGCATGTTGTCTAACATGTGAAGTACAAGCTGCTGAGTTATTAGAAGGTTTAACAGACAGAGACATGCATGTAAGAACATCAATAAAACAGTGGGGTGGAAAATCATTTTTCTGATCTAAGAAGATATTACAAATGAACACAAATGCAGTTTTTAAATGAAGGTTTTATTATCAATGGCCCTGAGTTTATTTTGTCTAGCCACACCCAGGCCTGATACTGCCTCAGTCAGTCAGTCAGGGGGTCACATGGTCTGCTGGAGCCAATCCCAGAACGTTACGGCGAGAGGCAGGGATACACCCCAGATGGTCGCCAGCCAATCGTGGGGCACACACACCATTCACTCACACACTCACACCTACGGGCAATTTAGAGTCTCCAATTAACCTCAGCATGTTTTTGGACTGTGGGAGGAAGCTGGAGTACCTGGTGAAAACCCACCAGACACGGGGAGAACATGCAAACTCCACACAGAAAGGTCCCAGACCCAGGACCAAGGAGGTCTTGAACCTGGACCTTCTTACTGTGAGGCAACAGCACTAACCCCTGCACCACCGTGTCGCCCTGATACTGCCTCACCTGTTCTAAATAAATCACTTCAGTGGGACCTGCCTGACTTTGAAGTAGACCAAAAGATCCTCAGAAGACAGACGTCATGCTAAGATGTCAAGAAATTCAAGAAAAAAGGAAAAAGATAGATAGAAGGAAGAAGACAGATATCTAAGAGTCTGGAAAAGGACGAATGAAATTACCCAAAAAGCAGCGACGACTCATCCAAGAGGTCACAAAAGGCCCCAAAACAACATCCAAAGAACTGATTGCCACAGTTAAGGTCAGAGTTCATGACTCCACGATAAGAAGGAGACAGGATAACAAGCTGTATGTCAGAGTTCCAAGACCAAAACCAGCAAAAAGAACATCAAGGCTCCTTTAAGTTTTACTGGAAAACACTTTGATGATCCCCAAGACCTTTGGGAAAATACCTGAGACAGAAGTTTGGGGTCAAATTTCCTTACTTTTGAAAGTAAATCACTGTTTTTATCAATGCATATAACTTTAAACTAACCATAAATCCACTCTATACATCACTAATGTAGTCAATGACTATTCCAGCTGCAAATGTCTGGTTTTTGCTGCATCAACATCTACATAGGTGTATAGAGGCCCATTTCCAGCAACTATCAGTCTAATGGAACAATGGGTTTGATCATTGCATCAGAAGGTTAATGGATGATTAGAAAACCCTTGATGCTAACATGTTAGCACAGCTGGAAACAGTTAATAGTGTCCCATTGCATCTAATAATGCTGCATTTCTTATTTAAAGGACACATGAATGTAAAATCTTTATAAATCCATCATTTGTATGTTTCGTCCATCAGCTGCACACAGACTCTCTCTCCTGCTGTTTCCAGCTCCTCATCATCATCCTGTTCCACAGATAATTTGAACCTCGGTCTGTTTTCCTGCAGTAAAGACCTCATTTTCAACATTTTATGTCCTTTGTGGCAGAGGAAACACGAGTCTTCACACGCGTTTAAAGGCTCCGACATCAAAGACCCACACAGCAGTTTATAATAATCACAGGCAGCGTTTTACAACCGCGTTTATCACGGAGGCGGCGGAGTTTATGCTCCATCACGGTCGTCACGTTGCAGTCTATTATAAAAATAAGACACCACTGCATCATTTATTTATCTGGAATCAGCATCTCTACATGTATTCCTGCCATTTCTGTTGAATTCCACCTCATTCTGCTTAAAGAGGAACCAGGATGGAATAAAGTCACCAAGAACAATGGTAAAGACTGTGGAGAAAAGATGGGATTAAAAATAAGAGAACAAACTCATACCTAGAAGTAGTAAAACCAGAATAATACTGATAATTTTGCAGTGGTTTCTTATTTTTTCCACAGCTGTAGCAGCTTTCAGACTCCAAAAGCGGTTTGATGAATGCAGCTTCTTCGACTACATTATCTACAGATGTTATAATTAAATATCCAACAGATTCTAACTCTACTATCCTGTTGTTTGGGGGGAATTTGGTTGTTTTTTGGCAGTAAACTCTAACTTCTGCCGTGCTCCCTGTGGTTTCCTCACCTGTTTTTCATCCCCTGATTAGTTCAGTCTCTATTTAAAGGCAAGTTCATTAGTATAACACATTTCAATAATTCAAAGTCCTTTATATAAAACATTAAAAGCATCAAGATAGAATGTGAAAACAGTTGATTAAAAGGGGGAAATATACAAAAACTAGCATGTTTTTATGGTCCAAAAGTACCTAATTAGACTGGCAGCAGCAATACAGTCTGCCTTCTAACACACTCACAACTTCCACCCAACGCTCCTGTCGTGACATCACAACAGGAGCCATTTTTGAACGGCTTGTGTTCAGCTACACCACAGTAGAGACCAACATATCTACACACAAGACCTGAGAAACTGTTTATTTCATAATAGGAGACATTTTAAATTCAGTTTTCAATTAAATGTTTGTTGAATGGTCTGTGTTTCATGCATATAACTATAAATCCTGTCTGTTATCTGAATATTTCTGCATGTAACCGAAACCAATTCATATCAATATTGTTGATAAACTTATTCCTTCACACACAAACTCACTTTATAATCTAGAATGAGATATAAAGATAGTAGATGTGTTTACTCAAACCGTATCAATTATTCAATATTTATATAAAGTTTTCATTCAAAAGAAATGCAACATAAAGCACTTCTTATAATAATATAACTACCGCTCCCATCACACACACACACACACACACACACACACACACACACACACACACACACACACACACACACACACACACACACACACACACACACACACACACACACACACACACACACACACACACACACACACACACACACACACACACACAGTCCAAGACACTTAGCCCAACACACACAGGAAGTGACCTTTTAATTAGTAAAATACACAATAATAGTAAAACTCAATAAAACAGGAACGGAGGAAACGTTATCAGAAGATCTGCTGGATTAGAGGAGAGGAACCACCAGAGGCAGGATTACAGCCAGAGATAAAACACTGTGAAGTAGCAGTGAAGAAGAATTCATCTGACGAGTCACAAGAAATGAAACAGACCCATGTTTGAATTAAAATACTAAATAAATATAACAATGTTCTACTGTTCACAACTGAGAATCAATGAGTTTAATAAAATATTCATGTTAGTTAAATTAACCCTGGAGGCACCACTGTCGGCTTAATTCAATAATAATTTTGTCAAATATCGTTCAAACTTCACTATCATTTATTTATTAGAGTGATATTTGCATCATATCATCATTTAATGTCAAAAAACAAGTTTACATTCAGTTTGTTTCTGCTATTTATTAGTAATTATTTACCTGAGCATTCAGTATAATGCATTATATAGCATACACAATACTGTCAATACAATATATGTATATATAAAAAACACAATATAGCATTTATCATTCATCAATATGTGGCATTTCATTGAAATTCTCCTGTCCTATGATGTCATAATATGCAAATTAGATTAGGAAATTGAATCGCTACATAAACTTTGGGTCATCCTTGATATTTCTCTAATTTACATAAAGTCTCTATCTTTTATCACTTTTAAATTATAGCGTTTTGAAATTAAGACGTCAGAATTAAATGTTTTAGATTAAAAGAACAAACCTCCAGTGCCTAAAGGGTTAAATGTGTATTGATATATTTAATGGCTCATAATGGTGATATTAATGAAGTGATTGATCTGGTGTGTGTGGTGACTGTTTGACCTCTGCACTGAGGACTGAGGGAGCCCTATGAGTGAATGAATGGAGACATTCAGCGGAACGCCCCTTTAACGGCCGTAATCAGCCCTAACAACCTGCATCGGTACCAGTCAGGCCGTTATTGACGTATTGCAATAACACAGCGGTCCATATGTTTCCCTGAGCGGTCGATAAGTCTCCTGCTCATAAAAAACACCTGAAATTCCCGTCAGTCTGAAGGGAGCTTTAAATGCAGCGGAGAAAACAAATCTGGAATCAGATTTACAAGCTCCTGAGACGTCTAGACGCAGAGATACGGGCGTGTTTCCTGTGATTTATGGAAAATATTCCGGGTTTGGTTCGAGCTCCACCAAGAAAGGTGTAATAATTTGTCCTTGAGTGATTAATAAAGGCTTCAAATAATCCTCATGTTGCATGTAAAGAAGGTTCAGAATCACTGTAAAGCAGAGAAACTGACCTTTTTAAGAAAAACAGGGTTTTTACAATATAACAGCCCAGTGTTTAAAGGGAAAATGAACAGAGAACGGGTCATTATTACTAAATGAACCCAGACAGACCCGACTATGGAATTTAACCGACCAATCACAGCCCAGGATTCAGCAAAGCTGAGACATAATAAACTGAACAAGAACATTCTGTATTTTTAGTGAAAAATAACGTTTGGCAAGATGAAAAAGTCCAGAAACTTGTTAAAATACAGATTTAAAATCATTGATCAGTTCTATCAGAATGCATTTATGTTGGTTTCATGTTTTTTTTAAATAAAAATCACATGAAATATGTGATTTTTTGACATGAAATGTCAACTGGTGTAACTAAAAAAGAATAATAAATGTTATCTTAATTTTTTTTTAGAATTTTTTATTTTATTTTCTTATAGGAGCAGACCCTCCTATTATTGCTCTTTAGGGTCAGACACCAATAAAAAGTATGGAGGACCATGTCCAGTTCAACCCATTTTTGAGACTTCGCTCCACTAACGAGACATTTTTAGCATCACATCACACATTTTACTGCTGTTAAAGTAGAAACTGGACGGATCTGTGCGTGATTATCATAAAGATGCTAAAAGGTCGTAGCTGAGTCCATAGCAACCGCCATAGCAACAACCTGAAATTCCTTCGTTAATTAACAAATTAAAGGTTGTGCACTTTAACTGAATGAAGATTCTGATATTAAAATGCACATTTCATCCTAAAATATTACATTTTCCTATGAAAATAACAGAAATGTGCAGCACTTTTTATAATCATACCAACCTTTTCATGTAAATATGTTGTTCTATATGATTAAAGGAGATCCTCAGTGTTACTTACTTAAACCTTTGCAGACACTAATTCTGCTTATATTTTCGGGGAAATATAAGAAATATATGTAAAATTGTCAACGGATGAAGCTACTTCTTTACCTTTTTCAGTCTGTGAACACAACAAAATGCCATTGTTGCTGAATTCATCCAAAATGAACCCAGAATGCAAAGGTAAATTGAATAAAAATGTGTTTTCTCAGCAGCAGAGTTGAGGCTTTGTCCCTTTAAGAGCCTCATTGTCAGGTTGGGGGATTTTTATTGTATAGAATAGTTTAAATTCCAGCTTTCTGAACATAATACGTCAGACATTTGTATAAAAAAACAAAAGAAACAGACAAGACTTGAGTCATCAGAGGTCTTCTATATACACTAGTTAGAATTTCTGTGAACACACACACACACACACACACACACACACACTGAGGCCACACACACAGTCTTTGGTGAGTGAGACAGAAAGTAAAGTCCCCCCTCATTAAGCATCTGAGTGAGCGGTGAATGGAGCGTCTATTCATCACATTCGGTGGGAATCGAGCAAAAAAACAACCAAACCAGTCGGGAAGCCCACCACCACACACACACACACACACACGCAGAACACACACACACGCAGAACACACACACACACAAAGAGGTTAATGCATGTGAAGCTTAAATTTCCAGATCAGTATCCCCCCCCCACACACACACACACTTTCTTCACTTTTTTCTCTCAGTTCTCCTCCTCTTAATCTTCATCCTCCTCCTCTGTCTCTTTTTGTAAAGAGGAATCTTCTTAACCCTCATCTTGTGTTCCCGCTCAAATCTGACTGATGTTTTAAAAGGTTTTGTCTCTGAAAATATGTTTAATTTGATCAGATTCACCAAAGAGTCTATGACTTTGTCCACAAAGAGGATTTCAGCATTCAGAATAAAACTGTATTAATTTAAATACAGGTTTGTGTGTTTTATTCAACTGTTGTCGACTCTGGATCAGAAATAGAACTCAGGTACTTCTACATTTATCAGATGGACACACACCACATTTTAAATGGATTCAAAACAAATTATTGATTATTTCTTATAGTCAAAATAATCCAGAAATTGTGATTTTTAGAACTCGAATTCAAGATGTACAATATCTGTCCAGAAGTAACAGAAATCTCCTTATTTATGATAGAAAAACACAGTTTTTTAATGAATATAACTTTAAACTAATCATAAATCCACTCTATACATTACTAATATGGTAAACGACAATTGTAGCTGCAAATACTTATAACTATAATAACAAAGTTGGTGTGTAACTGGACATTATTAAGGTCAAAGTACCAAATTTAACAAAAAAATCTAAAAATTCAATAGATTTATCTATAATAAGAATTTAGCAGCAAATTGTGCATATTCTTATACAAAAGAGCTAAACAAATAGATCTTAAGGTGTTTCCACACCAATGAATTTGACACCTCAACAATGTACAGTTACCCACCAAGTTATTTAATTTAGTGATAACAGAAGCAAAGATATGGGCTTTAATGTGTCGATGGAAGCAATTTTGAAGAAACAAGTTTAAATGTTTGGGAAATTTCCTTATTTTTGAAGGAAAATCACTGTTTTTATCAATTAATATAACTATAAACTAATGATAAATCCACTCTATACATCACTAATGTGGTAAATGACTATTCTAGCTGCAAATGTCTGGTTTTTGCTGCATCAATATCTACATAGGTGCATTTCCAGCAACTATCAGTCTAATGGAACAATGTGTTTGATCATTGCATCAGAAGGTTAATGGATGATTAGAAAACCCTTGATGCTAACATGTTAGCACAGCTGGAAACAGTTTAGCTGCTTAGAGAAGATAGAAAATCATTATTTCTAACCTTGTTAATGTCTTGACTATATTTTCTATTCATTTTAACTCATGGTGGGAAATAAAAGTGTGACTTTTCATAGAAAATTACCTTTTTGAATTAAACTTTTGAACTGCAGTGATCAATAATAATGATAATACAAATCTAACACAACAAGAAGTGATAATAAACAGTTTTTATGATGAGTCTTAATGGACCAGACTGATTAACATGAAGGTTAAATGCAGCAGTTTTAATTCCCTGCTCCAGCTCCACATGGAGTAAAAACTGGCAACGCAGCAAGAAACAAACCTCAGCTGCAGGAAACGCTTTCACTTCTGCTTCTATATTTCATAAAACACACTTTGAAGCTCCTGCAGCACTGAATAACTAAATCTCTTATTATTATAATTCATGCTTCAGGTGGTGGAAGCACTGATCTGATTCCAACTGGCTCAACGTTTTATTTTTCAGTTCAGAGAAGAGGTCAGAGTCACGGCATAAATCTTTAAAACAACGCCGCGTTTCTCCGGGTTAAATTTAAGACCTGTTTAAAAGCTTTTTATCGCTGCTCAGAATAAACTCAATATCACCTTCAGGGCGGTCTGGAGGATTTATGAAGAATATAACAATCAGTATGGATTTTAATCTGCGACCAGGAACCAAAGATCACATTCATCTGCAAATATTTTGATAATCGATTAATGGATTTGTCTTTTTTTATGTCTAAATTCTCTGGTTCCAGCTTCTCTTCTCTGATTATTTCCTGGTTTCTTTATTCTTCTATAATAATAAACTGATGAACGTTGGGTTGTGGACAAAAAACAGACATTTTAGGTTGAATCATCAGTTTTGGGAAACAGTGATTGACATTTTACAGCATTTTATGAACCAATCAACTAATAATTTCAATAATAAATAGACTAATTGATTATCAAAATAGTTCTAATAGTAAATCAGCTGATTTTTATCTGCTGTAAAATCTGATTGTGACCACACGTGTCTGAAAAGACCAACAGAAGAAAATAAAAAAATGAATCTTCTGCTTTGGGAAACACCAACATTTTACATCATTTTATGACTCAAACAACTGATCGATTGATCTTTTCAATAAAATCATTAGCTGCATATTTAAAACACTGTTAAACAGGAAATGAAAAACACATATTTCGGTGTTTGGAAGCTGTAATTATTGACTAATTCTCTAGATTAATAATGACAGATGTTTGCATTTTAAAAGAATTAAAAAAAAAGCAACTTTCCTGTTTTAAACAGCTTTTGTGACCAGTCGGGTATAGATTTCTGAGTTTCCGAGGTGCACCTGAATGCACCATGAAATCCCTAATTTGACGTAGATCTTCAAAGATGCATTATGAACAGAACCAAAGATAATGTTTCACTGTATTTGCGTCATTGTAAAGTAAATGCAATGATGCAAATGCAGCAAAGACTATTATTAAACTCGAGCCTGTGTCATGGAGCTGGACATTTTATAAAAATCAGCATCATTATATAGTTACTACAGAGAACTTCTGATAAAGCTGAAACAATAAAAGCTGCAGTCCTGGTTGTCAGAGGTTTTTCAGGCAGTGTTTTACAATTTTGCTGAATGATTAGTTGTGGTTCTACAGTAGCTAAATCCGGGAAAATCTGTTGAAAAGTGACTCATCAGGCATCAAGTAGCTGCTGATTATTTGTGTATTAGTGGACGATAGCAGACTCTACGTGTGTGTGATTGTTCCTTGTTTTCTATTGAGGGAAGTGAAGTGAGTGGACGTGATGGTTGTGTTACAGGAAGACAAAGACGTGCGTCTGCTCTGATGTTAAATTACTGGTAAACTGCAGGTTTATCAACCCACTTCTATCAGATATGAAAATCACAAGGTTTAACTCATTTCTTACACCTTTATACCAAGAAAGATCGTTTGAAATGAGATTTTTCTCCCTCCAGAAGTCAGGAGATAAAGAGTTCAGTGGCTCATTAGTTGAAAAATTTCAAAATACAGATTCAGCTCAGGATTTGGACATTTGGTAAAGTTCTATTACCCTAAATATATATATTTTAAACATTTAAGGCTTAGTTTTGATCTTCTCTGAGGTTTTTAAAATCTTTAAAGCCTTTAAATCCTATAATCAAACAGTATTTTATGAAGCAGTGAGTCTGTGTGTCTGTGTACAGAAAAAGAAAACACTTTAAATAGAGAATAAATACTACGTATACGTAGGAAACTAATGGGCTTTATATCAAATCTACTGATATTTTATCAAGTGTTTTAATGTGGGAATGATTTGATGTTGGTTTTATTATCGGAGGTCGGAATCTCTGCTGTGATGATAAGTTACACGCACACACACACACACACACACACACACACACACACACACACACACACACACACACACACACACACACACACACACACACACACACACACACACACACACACACACACACACACACACACACACACACACTTACAGACACTTAAACACACATTTACAACCAAATACATATTTACACACAGTTACATACACTTACACATATTACACACACACCAATACACACACACACATCTACATATAGTTACAAACTTACTATACACACACATACATACAATTACATACATACACACACCTGCATACGCATACACACATATTCCTAAATACACTTACACACACACTTTCAAAAAACTTAAACATACACACACTTATGTACAGTTACAGACACTTACACACACATTTATATACACACATACACACCAACATACATGTACACCTATATAGAGTTACACACACATTCACACACAAACACTTACACATGCACGCATGCACACAGTTACAGACACTTACACACACATTTATATACATACATACACACCAACATACTATGTTACTATACTATGTTGCTGTGTATGTGTCTACACGTACCTACATACACTTACGCACACACATATTCACACACTTACACAAACTTGCAAACCTACACACACACACACACACACACACACACACACACGGTTACAGACACTTACACACATTTATATACACACATACTCATCAACATACACTTATACACCGACACGTACCTACATACACTTTCACACACTTACACAAACGTACTCTCTCACACACACACACACACACACACACACACACACACACACACACACACCCTCATTCACACACATTAAAGATGAACTACTGAGTCTTATTTTACTATTTATACGTCTACATTGAATTAAATGATCGGTTCAGACTGTTGGTTCCAGTAGAATCAACCCTGCAGCAGCGGTTTTAGACAATCCAAGCTAACAAAAGCTAACAAAAGCTAACAAAAGCTAACAAAAGCTAACAAAAGCTAACAAAAGCTAACAAAAGCTAACTGGCTACCAGACAATGGTTGGCGGCTCAAACCAGAGCAAAAGGAAGTGGTGAATCTCTGGTTTTGGTCAAGATTTGTCAGGAGACAGAAACCCAACGCCACCATGTTGCTTCATTTCTGGAAGACGTGCAATTCCACAGACGTCTGACCGAGGGATGTTTGAGGTAGACACTGATATTTATATCTAAACCCGTTTATATTTAAACCGTTTGTTGCTGAGCAGGTAGTGGAACGTTGAGAGACCTGAACCTGTAAAGTAGCAGCCAGACGGATAAAAAATTAGCTGAAACTTTTGATTTGAACTGACATTATGATAATATTCTGTATTGTGATGCTATTCCAGTAACAGTATTTAAAGGTGGAAAAAAACTGGAAGGAATTTGATTGAATTATTGGAAAGTGGCCACATCCTAGCATGGGCAGCAGCTACAATGCTAACGTTAGCTTAGATTCTATCAATCACTTTGATTGACAGGTGGATGTAATGATATGATTGGCTGATTATTCAAGGAAAACTGATGAAGGAAGAAAATGTTGATTGAATTGAAGAATTGCAACATGAGATAATTGTATCTGGACCATCTTGAGTTTGGTTTTGAGTTATTCTGTTATTCTATCTAAAAAACCCTCGTTGTACCAAGTTTTATACAAACACAGTGAATCAGAGATTGCAAACATCCCCTTTGCAGCACAAACATTCTGCTTTTTGTTCCTGTTTATTGTTGGTGTGTAACTTTTTTAATTCTCTGGCTGACCTGCGACTCTTTTGTGTTTTTCCTCATCACGTTCTATTACTGGAAGCCGGAGTGTTTACTGTAAACCAGACTCAGCTGCAGCCTCTGGCAGCAGCAGCCACAACGCCTCCTTTATGATGTGGGAACATAAAATCCAGCTGAAGTCTATATTGTGTGTTATTCTATGCTTTAGATCTGACGTCCACACACACATTTAGTATCTGAGAGGAAACAATAAGAGTCAGGAGATCAAAACCTAAAAAGAAAACAGAAGCCGATGAAAACGTTGAGGTAACAAACGTCATAAAAATGAAAAGACGCTCGTTTCACGCGACACTCGAGTGTGAAAGCGTCAGGAACTCGAGCGGCTTTTGTTCCGCTAACGACGCGACATTAAACTTCAGCAGGCAGCTCTGATTGTGGCTTTAGATTTGAAGAGCAGGAAGCAAATAAGGTTTCTGTGGGAAACACAGAGGTATTCACTGTGTGTGTGGAGTTAAAGTACAAGTTCAAGTTGTAAAGTGTTTGCTGTGACGTGTGACACACACACACACACACACACACACACACACACACACACACACACACACACACACACACACACACACACACACACACACACACACACACACACACACACACACACACACACACACACACACACACACACACACACACACACGATTCACAATGTTCTCACAAACTTATAAAGATGAGTAAAATGTCAAAGGGATTAAGTCAAAAATGTCATCGTGGTGTAAACCATAAAAACTTGGTTTAACTCTGTTTTTTCAGTTCTTTATTTAAAAAAATGAAAAACACATGCTGTCAACTAGTTTTATATTCAAGTTCACTAGTTTGGATTCAATATTTTACATTTTCCTACTTTTTCAGTTACACCATTTGGCATTTTGAGAGACCTGTTAAATGATTTTAAAACTGTATTTTAACATGATTTGTCACTGACCCCTAAAGGTTTGGGTTCAGGGCTGAATGTCAGATATTTTTCTGCTTAATTTAGTTTGAATTATTAAATTGTCAATCTCTAAGTCTAAGCTTTAACCTGAGTGGTGTTATACAGTAACCTAGAGAGAAATGTGCCCCATAATTTATTTATTATAACAAGAAGTTAGTTGTGTCTCATATTGATGAATCTGCAGAGAATCACCAGAGATCTGCAGCTTTATGAAGCGTCATAGTGAGTTTACTGTCTGCTTTACTCATATTGCAGCATCACAGCAGCTGTTTAACTTAACTTTAACTTTATCTGCTGCTCAGCATCAAACTACAATAAACAGACATGTTATCACTGGTGAACAGAGTGAAGCATTTAGAGGCTGAAGAGATGGAGAAAACATCATGATGGTCAATAACTGATGGAAAAGAAAAGGAGAGAGATAAAGCTTCAGAGCAGCAAATAGAACCGTAATTACTTTTCTTGCAATATATCGATTCCTGCAGATCATATGGTGAGTTACTCATTCAATTCCCTCTGGTATAATATTCTGTAAATGCACTATATATATATATATACACACAGCATCATCCAGACACAGGAACCATCAGAGCAGCTTTTTCTGTCTGAACTTTAGTTTCTGCTGCAAATTCTGAAGCATCAAAACTGAAGAGTGAACTAGTTCAGTGTCTGGATGATGGAGGAGAAA
>CM060463.1:2440740-2445740 GCA_030544235.1 Lepturacanthus savala
CATATTCTGCTGCTGAGACTGAATTCCTGCTCATCTGAAAACAATCTCACAGTTTCTGATCAAATCGACTGATTATATGTGTGTATTTACAGTGTGTGTGTGTGTGTGTGTGTGTGTGTGTGTGTGTGTGTGTGTGTGTGTGTGTGTGTGTGTGTGTGTGTCGTTTCTTGCCAGACACTGAAATTACCTGAACAAAAAAAGTATGTACCTTAGTATATTAAATTAATGACAATACAATATTGAGGTACTTGTACTTCACTTGTACTCAGAGTTTTTCTTTCTTCACTATTATTACTTTAACTCATATAATATCATAGATCTTTATAGATAATTTCAGTATCTAAAAGACTAGAAATCTGCTTTTCATCATCATATTTCATTACAGAAATAACCAGATATGTAAATTCATCACTGAACTCTTCTCCTTCCTCATATAAACAGACATATATGTGTATATTATTTAAAACCATTTGCATTATAGGATAATAACCTGTTTTTTTCCTGATTTGGGTCAATTAGTCTTGTTTTAAGACAACAAGACTAACATTTCCTAAAAAAAAGATTAAATTAACTAAAATAAAGAATAAAAAACTTGAAATAAGCTAAATTATCTGACATTAGAATACAATAATTAGGGCCCGAGCGGCGACTGCGCAGCAGTCCGCGAAGGACCTATTGGAACTGCTTCGTTTATTATTATTATTATTATTATTATTAGGGCCCGAGCGGCGACTGCGCAGCAGTCCGCGAAGGACCTATTGGAACTGCTTCGTTTCTTATTATTATTCTCGTCCGAAATGAATTGCCTTTTTGAGGCCTTTCCCATACCTCAAAACTCACCAAAATTGCTGTGCACATCTGGAGTCGCGAAAATTTACGTATTCTATAGGTCTCCAGCATGGACACACAAAAATGGCTCTACAGCGCCCCCTGGAAATTTTCAAAACACCCTCCGCATTGGGCTTAGTTTTACCAATCGTCATGAAATTCGGCACACACCTTCATCATGCCAAGACACACCAAAAAGCCTCTTGACACCATGGTGAAATCACAACAGGAAGTCGGCCATCTTGAATTGAAATTTCGCCAAAAGGGCGATTTTGGCCATTTCCACACCTCGCATCTGTGCGAACTTGTCCTAGAGATTACAAGGTCACGACCTCAAACTCGGCCAGGATGCTCTCAAGGCATGTGTGATTCAAAGTTATCAAAACCGTTTTCCTAAGTCTTACGGTCTGGCTGTGGTGGCCCCGCCTTTTTTGGTCATCGCTTCAGAGCTCGCCATCTAACTTTGAATAGCTGTCACGCCCACATACTTTACTCTATCAGCTTCAAACTGACTGGACGTGACCATGGCTCCGCCCCCAGTGTTTTGACATCATGATTACCCACTTAATATGTGGCGCCCCCTAGTGGTAACAGGAAGTGACCTTTTTTTACTTTTGCATGTACTAAAGACACATCGTTGAACTTAGAAACTTCATTCCACCTCTACAACATGTAGAACACATTGGTGAAGCTATATGATGAACACTGTAAGGCCACGCCCTATGGCGTCCGTGTGGCGAGGCGGCGACGATCGATCCCTCGCCATGAAAATACGTTTGGCTTTTTGGTGGCTTTAACGATCACTTATCGTCATGAAAATGGATACACAGGTCAAAGGTGAGATCCTCTATGATTTGATAGGGGCAATCCACATGGGTGGGGCCAAATGCCTCTCTAGCGCCCCCTGGAAACTTTCAAAAACCCCTCCACATAGGGGTTAGTACATCCTACAGTCATGAAATTCGGCACACTCCTTAATCATTCCGAGACGCACAAAAAAGCCTCATGACGTCATGGTGAAATCCCCACAGGAAGTCGGCCATCTTGAATTGAATGGTCGATTTTTGGCGATTTCCACACCTCGCATCTGTGCGATCTCCTCCCAGAGATTACAAGGTATGGAACTCAAAGTCGGCCAGGATGTTCTCAAGGCATGTGTGATTCAAATTATAAAAAGCGTTTTCCTAAGTCTTACGGTCTGGCCGTAGTGGCCACGCCTTTTCTGGTCATCGCTTCAGAGCTCGCCATCTGACTTTGAATGGCTGTCACGCCCACATACTTTACTCTATCAGCTTCAAACTGACTGGACGTGACCATGGCTCCGCCCCCAGTGTTTTGACATCATGGTTACCCACTTAATAGGTGGCGCCCCCTGGTGGTAACAGGAAGTGACTTTTTTTACTTTAATATGTACTGAAGACACATCATTAAACTTAGAAACTTCATTCCACCTCTAAAACATGTGGAACACATTGGTGAAACTCTGTGATGAACGCTGTGAGGCCACACCCCATGGCGTCCGTGTGGCGAGGCGGCGACGATCACTCGCCGTGAAAATACGTTTGGCTTTTTGATGGCTTTAATGATCGCTTATCGGCATGAAAATGGAAACACAGGTCAAGGGGGGCAGGATCTTTGATCTGATATGGATGACCCACATGGGAGGGGCTAAATACCTCTATAGCGCCCCCTATAAATATTCAATAGACCCTCCATAGGGTTTCTTTTATCGTAGAAACATGAAATTCGGTACACACGTGTATCTTGTCCAGACAAACATAAAAGTCTCTGGCACCAACGGTCTATGTCAAACAGGAAGTCTGCTGCCCCCTGGTGGACACAGTTAACTTGTCATAACTCCGTCCCACATAAACCGATCTGCCTCAAACTTCACACATGTGATCAGGATGGGTCCCTCTGCGCTCCACCCCAAGTTAGGCTACTGTGCTGCTGCCCCCTGGTGGTCACACCGTTAACGTCAAATAACTCTGTGTTGCAATGCACGATCTGCTCCAAACTTTACATGTGTGATGAGAGCACAATGCACGCGCTACTCCGGCAGTGGCACGGAGAGGGGGCAATGGCGCGGGGGCGGTGGCATAGCAGGTCGGTGGCATGGCAGGGCGGTGGCATGGCAGGGCGGTGGCATGGCAGGGCGGTGGCATAGCATGGCGAGGGCCCGTTAATGCTGCTTGCAGCACTAGTTATTATTATTATTATTCTCGTCCGAAATGAATTGCCTTTTTGAGGCCTTTCCCATACCTCAAAACTCACCAAAATTGCTGTGCACATCTGGAGTCGCGAAAATTTACGTATTCTATAGGTCTCCAGCATGGACACACAAAAATGGCTCTACAGCGCCCCCTGGAAATTTTCAAAACACCCTCCGCATTGGGCTTAGTTTTACCAATCGTCATGAAATTCGGCACACACCTTCATCATGCCAAGACACACCAAAAAGCCTCTTGACACCATGGTGAAATCGCAACAGGAAGTCGGCCATCTTGAATTGAAATTTCGCCAAAAGGGCGATTTTGGCCATTTCCACACCTCGCATCTGTGCGAACTTGTCCTAGAGATTACAAGGTCACGACCTCAAACTCGGCCAGGATGCTCTCAAGGCATGTGTGATTCAAAGTTATCAAAACCGTTTTCCTAAGTCTTACGGTCTGGCTGTGGTGGCCCCGCCTTTTTTGGTCATCGCTTCAGAGCTCGCCATCTAACTTTGAATGGCTGTCACGCCCACATACTTTACTCTATCAGCTTCAAACTGACTGGACGTGACCATGGCTCCGCCCCCAGTGTTTTGACATCATGATTACCCACTTAGTATGTGGCGCCCCCTAGTGGTAACAGGAAGTGACCTTTTTTTTCTTTTACATGTACTAAAGACACATCGTTCAACTTAGAAACTTCATTCCACCTCTAAAACATGTAGAACACATTGGTGAAGCTATATGATGAACGCTGTAAGGCCACGCCCTATGGCGTCCGTGTGGTGAGGCAGTGACGATCGATCCCTCGCCATGAAAATACGTTTGGCTTTTTGATGGCTTTAACGATGACTTATCATCATGAAAATGGAAACACAGGTCAAAGGTGGCATCCTCTATGATTTGATAGGGGCAACCCACATGGGTGGGGCCAAATGCCTCTGTAGCGCCCCCTGGAAACTTTCAAAAACCCCTCCTCATAGGGGTTAGTAAATCCTACAGTCATGAAATTCGGCACACACCTTAATCATTCCGAGACGCACAAAAAAGCCTCATGACGTCATGGTGAAATCCCCACAGGAAGTCGGCCATCTTGAATTGAATGGGTGATTTTTGGCGATTTCCTCACCTCGCCTCTGATCGATGTCCTCCTACAGCTTTTACAGTATGCAACTCAAACTTTGCCAGGATGTTCTCAATGGATGTGTGATAAAACAATCATTCAAAGCCTTTTGTGAACTCACACGGTCTGGACGTGGCGGCCCCGCCATTTTGGGTCACTCGCCATGTAAATACGTTTGGCTTTTTGATGGCTTCACCAACATTATATCATCATGAAAACGGATTCACAGGTCAAGGGTGCCAAAGAATTTGACCTGATGATGGCGACTTCCATGGGCGGGGCTAAATACCTCTATAGCGCCCCCTTTAAATATTCAATAGACCCTCTCCATGGGGTTTCTTTTATCGTAGAAACATGAAATTCGGTACACACGTGTATCTTGACCAGACAAACATAAAAGTCTCCGGCACCAACGGTCTATGTCAAACAGGAAGTCTGCTGCCCCCTGGTGGACACATTTAACTTGTCATAACTCTGTCCCACATAAACCGATCTGCCTCAAACTTCACACATGTGATCAGGATGGGTCCCTCTGCGCTCCACCCAAAGTTAGGGTACTGTGGTGCTGCCCCCTGGTGGTCACACCGTTAACATCAAATAACTCTGCATTGCAATGCTTTATCTGCTCCAAACTTTACATGTGTGATGAGAGACTGCCGCTGAACGTAGACACCCAAGCACGTCCAGACCGTGTGAAGTCACACGGTCTGGACGTAGCGGCCCCGCCATTTTGGGTCACTCGCCATGTAAATACGTTTGGCTTTTTGATGGCTTCACCAACATTATATCATCATGAAAACGGATTCACAGGTCAAGGGTGCCAAAGAATTTGACCT
>CM060463.1:2450740-2508240 GCA_030544235.1 Lepturacanthus savala
CTGCTGCTAACGCTGCTGCTAAGCTACAGTATCACATTCCAGCAGCAACAGTAGCAGATGTTGTGTGAAGGGTGTGGTTCTGTTATTTCACCAACACAATGGGAGCAGATAAAGACAGAGATATGGTGGTTATAGAAATAAGAATAACACTGAAGTTAGATCACTGCATCATATTAATATAGTAATATTACTATAGTAATAACTAATGTTTAACTGAATTCTATGATCCTATTATTCATTACTTTTATGCATTTAGCCATTTTAACTATTTTTTTATAGCAGAGGAACCTGGGGGTCCTGAGCCAGGATGGAAAAGGTCTTTGTATTGTACATTATATCTGCTGAGTTTTCTTTAATAAAATATGGTTGTTATTATTTATTGATTCCTGGGAACCGTTATGACGGGAAACCGAGGAAATAGCCTAATAAAACAAATGAATAGTGCACATTAACACATAAACATTAACGTTGATAGAGGCAGCATAGCTATGGTAATACAGGAACACTATTCACAGGAGTCTAATCATGCTAATATCTGGTTCTGTGTCCAGTTTTGAATGGGTTCCATTAAAATAAACAACATAAAGTGTTGTGTGACCGGGTTATTGAACGTTCCAAGTGGATTGCACAGAAATCTAGAATCTCAGCATAAGAAATATCCTGAAGAAACACGTTGAAAGGTTCAAAACATGTGACGTTGTATATTATTACTTGAGCAATTTTCCCAAAGTTCTCTGGAAATGGGTCGTCTTATCCCCGGTTTAAAGGCAGTTTCTGAATATTATCTGTGTGTATTTCTTTGTTAAAACATGGTCCAGCATTTATATAAAGACAGACCTTCTTATAATGAAAAATATGTGTTTGGACTATGTGACTTTTAAGGAAGAAAGTTCAACAGCACATGTAAGAAAAGATAGAAACAAGTGGAGAAAGAGAAAGATGAATGATCAAGAGTGACTCACTTCTACAGCAATATAATATAATATCTAAGTGATGAATGCAGCACCTTTATCAGCCTGTTTGACTTGGCAGCACCAGGTGTCCTTCCTAACTCACAGTCAGACTTATCTAAATCAAATTGACTTTTACATCCTCCACCTGTGATTGTGACTTAAGCAGATAGGAAGAAACATGCGGATTGATATTCATGAGAAGTGTTTTCTGCAGGTTTTGCTGCAAAAAACCCAGAGAGTGTCCAGTAAAATGTCTAAAGACCATTTAGACTAATTAGCTCATGTCTAGACTTGAACATGAGGATATCGGTGAAATTCAGGTTTGATAAACTTTTGGCAAATCAAAGTCTAATGATCAGATATGAACTATATGCACAGTTCAGGGGGTTTGATAGATTCAGCCAACTTTGTGTCTTGTATTTTTGTCACAATGGAACCCAACGGAATTTAAAAGATCTCATAAATATGTACGTTATTCTTAGGATGGTGACTTTTCTCATAGCATCATCATGAGGTCAATCGTGGTTCTAATTGAAATTGATGGATTTCTGTATTTTGTAGATGACATTCATGATCCCCAGAGAATGAATCCTAAAGATTACAGGGAAACTGGTTCAAAGAGTCGATTCATAGAGTCGGTTCAAAGAGTCGATTCATAGTCGGTTCAAAGAGTCGATTCAAAGAGTCGATTCAAAGAGTCGATTCATAGAGTCGGTTCAAAGAGTCGATTCAAAAAGTCGATTCATAGAGTCGGTTCAAAGAGTCGATTCAAAGAGTTGATTCATAGAGTCGGTTCAAAGAGTCGATTCAAAGAGTCGATTCATAGTCGGTTCAAAGAGTCGATTCATAGTCGGTTCAAAGAGTCGATTCATAGAGTCGGTTCATAGAGTCGGTTCAAAGAGTCGATTCAAAGAGTCGATTCATAGAGTCGGTTCAAAGAGTCGATTCAAAGAGTCGATTCATAGAGTCGGTTCAAAGAGTCGATTCAAAGAGTCAATTCATAGTCGGTTCAAAGAGTCGATTCATAGAGTCGGTTCAAAGAGTCGGTTCAAAGAGTCGATTCAAAGAGTCGGTTCAAAGAGTTGGATCAAAGAGTTGGTTCAAAGAGTTGGTTCAAAGAGCTGGTTCATAGAGGCGGTTCAAAGAGTTGGATCAAAGAGCTGGATCAAAGAGTTGGTTCAGAGAGTCGGTTCATAGATTCGTTTCAAAGAGTCGTTTCAAAGAGTCGGTTCAAAGAGTCGGTTCAAAGAGGTTCAAAGAGTCGGTTCAAAGAGTCGGTTCAAAGAGTCGGTTCAAAGAGTCGGTTCAAAGAGTCGGTTCATAGAGTCGGTTCATAGAGTCGGTTCAAAGAGTCGGTTCATAGAGTCGGTTCATAGAGTCGGTTCATAGAGTCGGTTCATAGAGTCGGTTCATAGAGTCGGTTCAAAGAGTCGGTTCAAAGAGTCGGTTCAAAGAGGTTCAAAGAGTCGGTTCAAAGAGCCGGTTCATAGAGCCGGCTGAAGTGAACGTTGGGAGCCGTTTTTGGTAAAGTACAAAGTACAGGTGTCACATCCATGCTGTACAACCAATCAGGTTGACAAGGGTTATCCCACTAAGCAGGGAAGGGTGGGGTGAGCAGCACTTATTGGTTTTACTCTATAACAAAACATTTCAGTTTTATTTTAACAAAGCACATTTATTTGATTGCTGTATTTAATTTCGATTTTCTTTCAGTAATAAAAACAAAATGTCAATAGCTGTCCTTTTTTTATTTCTATGCTTAGGTTTTTATAGGCATTTTCTATCTGCCTTGTGTAGCAACTTGCAATTGGCTATTGCAAGTTATTGAAATTTAGATGATGTATGTGTTCAAATACAAATCACAAGTCAAAACAGCGTTAAATCTGGCTGAATTACAAAAGGTATAAGTGGTAAAATGGAGAACCGTTGGGAGCCGAAAGAGCCGACTCGCTAAAAAGAGATGAAACTCCCACCAGCACTAACAAGAGTCCACTGACCCACATGGAGTCCTGACCTTCATGTGAGTCCAGGACTTCCTCTGCAGTGACCCGGCTGTTTGGCTCCATGTGAGGCAGCTGATGTTGCTCCTCTGGGTCAGAAACACTGATGTAAGGCGGTCTGGGTGGTCTGCTGCCTGTCTGTCTGTCTGTCTGTCTGCTGCCCGTCTGTCTGTCAGTCTGCGTTCGTATTTCTATGCTTCCTGCACCTCTGCAATGCATTTGCCTTGGACCAAACCCTGCTATAACAATAAAGTATTCCTGCTTTCCCTATTTTTACGTCATCTGGGCTCTGTTTTCTGCCGCCAGCGAGTACAAATTTGACATTTAATGCATCATAATTTGTGTTAAGAAGCTGTGTAAATATGGCGCCACAGTGAGAATTCAGAATGTTTTCCTACAGATGAAAGCTTAATATCAATCACAATCATTTTATCAGTTCTCGTAGACGTAGCTGACTTTCAACATGGCATGGTGTAATACGTTCAGAACCTAATGGATCACAGCTCGACGTTTATGAGCCCGGATTTAATGAAACGATGATCTTATGTTGCAGGTTTTAAAAAGGATAAAGACGCCATTATTGTATATTCTCATTCTCCCAGAAAATTACAGGTTTGCTGCAACTCAATAAAGACTGAGGACCCTCCAGGTAGCTGCCGCCTTTTGTTAAATCAAACTATTAATTTTCTTCTGTACTGTCCCGTAACTTTTATTCATATAATTTGCTTGTCATTTGTTTAAAGCTTTTAATTCCCTTATGTAATTCTTCTTTTTAAATTATCTTCAAAGACTGGTATTAATTGGATTCATGTAATCACTTTCTCTTTATATTTGAATTTGTTTTATGAAACACTTTGAATTGTCTTGCACTGAAAAACCCTGTAAATATCAAATTAGCTGGTCTTATTGTCTGTAAATGTTATTAAAAGACCAAAACCAGAGCATTAATAGTCTCAATAGGTTGGGACTTCCCCTCCCAGTCTGTGGCCCTGAAGACATGAATCTTCATACTGTGTTTAATACGCATGTTTATTTATGCAGCTCAGTATCACAAATGCCACATTTCCCTCAGGGTGTTTTACAGTCTGCACAGTGTAAAACATCCTCTATTCTTAGACCATTGATTCATTAAAAAATACTTTAACAGGGGAAATTTACGTATAAAGTTTAAAGTTTTACTAGCAGCATCGTTCAGGGAGTAAAAACATCCATCTGTCAGTCGGCGAGTTTGGTCCAGACTGAAATATCTCAGCTATTAAATGGATTGATATTTAATATTGTAGGTTCCTGATTTAGCCTGTTATTATAATTAATGATGCTCTGATTTGACTTAATGGATTGGCACAAAGTTTCTCACAAAAGAATGTAAGCTAACGTTAGCCGCTAACTTAATTCTTAATTCTTCTTAATTGTGCTGATGCTAACATGCTAAACAGAGTTGGTAACCATTGTCATTGTGAGCATATTAGCATGCTAATGTTAGCATTTAGCTCAAAGCAGTGTTAGCATGGCTGCAGATTTTTACAACAGGAGCCATATTTTACACTTTTACACAGGTTTCTATGCCTGTCTGTTCACCTCACATCTACAGACTCTCTACAGTCTCTCCAGTGACGGCCACATCACATTGTGACATCACAACATCACAGAAGTCGTCTCATTCTGAGGCAGATACTGAATACAGGCTGTTGTAAAATGAATAGTAAATGTTATTCTATTAGCCTTCTGATGCCATTAGAACACTGGACTGATAGTTGCTGGAAATGCACCTATGTAGATATTGATGCACCAAAAAACAGACATTTGCAGCTAGAATAGTCATTTACCACATTAGTGATGTATAGAGTGGATTTATCATTAGTTTAAAGTTATCTTCATTGGAATAAACAGTGCTAAGTAAACTTTGTATTTAACACAGAATCTAAAAGATATTAAAATCTCGCTTTTTATGACATGGGACCTTGAACTGACTTAAACAGAAGGAAATAATGCATTTGTTGGGAACTATTTTCGGTGGCGGATGAATCTACATTTGGTGCTGTAGTTAATATTTCTGGCAGCAGCTTGGTGTGTGTGTGAAATCGAGCCAAATGACAGTATATATATAGGTTTGGCTCCAGCTTTGATGTGTTTTTAATAGTTTCTGGACAATAACGAGGCTTTGGAAACACACTATTTGTCAATAGGTCAGTTCATTGTTTGTCTCTTTAGGGATTTGATGACAATCTGCAGCTTTATCCTATAACTGGAAACAATGATCATCTCCACCCACACACTGTACCACAGTTACAGTCCAGAGCCGTACCACCCAGGGTTGACAGGAGGAGCTTCACTAGTTGATGCACTGAAGATCTGTTCCAGACTCTTCTATCTCAAATAAAACAACGTGAGATACCACAGAAGAAGAAGCGAGTGATGTTACAGCACAAAACAGAGAGAAAATTGACCGTTTTGATGCATTAAGTAGAAATCTGGCTTTTTTTCCCCTCACGTTTCTGCCTCCATCTCTATCTGTGTTACACAAACACTCAGGAAACAGCAGAGGAGGAAGGAAAAACAACAAAACACACAGAGCATCCTAACGGCTGCTAGGCCACAATAGGACCATTCTACAGCCACACACACACACACACACACACACACACACACACACTTCCAGGGACGTGATTGTCCAAAGCTGGGAGCTACTTCAACCCTTATAGACACAAACGATCCAAAAACACACACTCGTATTCATCGTGGAGGTTGAGAACTTTCCCAAAACCTCAATGGGAACACACACATTTGCAAACTTTGACTGTATAACCACGCAAAAACACACACACACACACGAACACACACACACTCCGTCCTCTGGGAGTAAAACATTCAGTTTTTACAGGAACTCATGAATGGATTTCCTCGTTCTCACACGTCTTTCTATGCATCTCGTTCTTGTTGTGAAGACATTGAAAGGTGGGGAATTTCTCTACCTCACAAAATCGTGTGTGTGTGTGTGTGTGTGTGTGTGTGCGCGCGAGTGTGTGAATGTGTGTGTTTGTGTTCAACTCTCTAAACACAGGAGTCCCAGAGCCGGCTGTCTGTGGGCTAGAGGAGGATTTATTTAATCATTCCATTCCCTCAGCAGAGGATGAAGAGGATGTTATTCTGGGCTCTTCATCACTGTGTCTGCATATTTTTCAGTGTGTGTGTTTAGCTGCGGTTCTCGGGGCATATTTAATTATGTCTTTTAGTGTTTTAATCTGTTGACGTTAACCCGGGGATCAACAATGGGATGACGAAACACTAAGAAACACTAAACCCACACCTGTTGTTTTCCATTCAAAAGCCACGAGGTGGTGGGTGGGGACGTCTCCGCTGATTCAGAGGATGCAGATCGGTCCGAGTTTCACCGAATTCCCAAATCAGGAAGAGGAGAACGACAAGTGGATACGAGAAACTTTTAACAGGTGATGAAACGTGGTGACGTAATCTAGGACTGAGACCAGCCGGGAGATGGGATATCTCTACGAGTTCTTCTCCATCCCTGAGTAGCAGCGGTCGAGCGAGCTAGAGAGTGAATGGAGAGAGCGAGCAGGACAAGACAAATAGAATTATTTTAGGAATTTTCACCATCAGGACAAATAGAACTCTTCTAAAAACCCTGCAGGAAGGTTCTGGATTTGTAGCCGAGATGCTTCACCATCATATTATAATTATAAGTCTCCACTAATACATTATTAACTCATGTGTCCTGTTGTGATGTCACAACAAGAGTTTACTTTACGCTGATAGTCAACAACCCCAGATCCGTTTAGATGCCTCCCTCTATCTGGAGGGATTGTAATAAATCAACCAATCACAGTAAAGTGGGTGATTCTAAAGGGAAGGGAGGAGCAAATACGGGTTTTTCAGAGTGTGAGTGTGTGAGAAGGCAGGCTGTATTGCTGCTACAGGTCTAATGAGACAAAGATAAAACTAGAAAAGTACTCCTACACTTATTAAACGCATCCAGTCTAGTAACAAATGCCAAATTCGAAGGTTTAATACAATGAAACAAAAAGAAAAATCAAAGTGATCCGGAAACTGTGATTTCTTCTGGATTATTACCAAAATTAAATCATCTGTTCGTGGTACCATTCCCATCATTTGCTGAAAATTTGATGCAAATCTGCCCAAGACATTTTTAATTATTGTGCTGATAAACTCTAGACAAAACGCAGGTGAAAACATCATATTAAACTGGAAAAATGTCAATTATAGAGTCACTTTAAGGTAAAAGAACCATGTGATGTGGGTTAAAGTTAATTATTCATTAAAGTTAGTGGCTTTTGGATGTTTATTTTTATGAATAGACCAAGAAAACTGAATTAATAAACTGGGAAAATGGCTAAATAGAGTCCCTTTAAAGTAGAATTTACCATGTGGAGCTACAAACACAAATACTAGAGTGATGCAGTTCAACAATAAATGATTGACTCGAAGAAAATAAACATGATTGAGCCTTTTATGTGTCTGATTCCTAAAGAATGACAGTTAATTATAATGTAATTATAACACAATCAGGGCACCGTGAGGAATAGGTGCGATTTCTGCTCTGGGAATAATCATGAAATTTACTAAATATCTTCACAGAGAAAGACATGATGTCATTGGATAAACCTGTTGGGAAGTTTCCCTTGAAAAGATTCTTTCATTAGCAATGACAGGGTGACATTAGTGTGTGTGTGTGTGTGTGTGTGTGTGTGTGTGTGTGTGTGTGTGTGTGTGTGTGTGTGTGTGTGTGTGTGTGTGTGTGTGTGCAGCTGGATCTGGGTGTAACACGGCTTCATATTGTTTTATCTTCAATCATAGACACTAATGATAGGTATTCATTACATAGGAAACTGCCAGGGACAGAATTCATTTTCAAATCCATGCAGACAGAAAGAAGCTAATTATGAGCAGGAAAAGTATTTTTTGTTCAAACTGGGCCTCACACAGGAAACGGTACATGAACATGTTTCCTTGTATTGTTGATTTTATCCATGATTGAAGTACCCATTGATTTCTGCAGTTCATGAATATTTTCTTAATTTTGACAAACATAAAAAATGCATATTACATAATCAAATGTATATTATTATGTTTCAGAACATTTTGCTTTTTAGCTCCCAAGATGTCAATTTTACACATATTATTGCTCCTAGAGGGCACTTCAGCATGTGTTCTTCAACAATTGGAACCCATTTTGGGTCCCAGGTGGCATGTTAGCGCATGTTTTGACTCCTAAAAGGGAATTTTAGCTCCTATTAAGGCATTTTAGTGCATATCTTGGCTCCAAAGAGGAAACTTTAGTTCATGTTTTGGCTCCTAGAGGGGACTTTGCCACAGGTTTTAGCTACCAAAGGCCACTTTATTATGCTTTTTAGCTCCCAAGAGGGCACTTCAGCACACATTTTGGGTTTAGAGGGCACTTTAGCACAGGTTTTGACTCCTAAAAGGGCATTTTTGTCACTCTCAAGGAGATTAACATGCTTTTTAGCTCCTATTAGGGCACTTTAGCACACATTTTAGCTCCAAAGAGGAAACTTTAGTTCACGTTTTGGCTCCTAGAGGGCACTTTGGCACAGATTTTGGCACCAAGAGGGAACGTTGGCACAGATTTTGGCCCCCAGAGGCCACTTTATTATGCTTTTTAGCTCCCAAGGGGGCACTTGAGCACAGATTTTGACTCCTAAAAGGGCATTTTTGTGTTTTTTGTCAACATGTTCTTCAACAATTGCCACCCATTTTTGGTCCCAGATGGCATTTTAGCGCATGTTTTGACTCCTAAAAGGGCACATTTTTGCTCCCAAGGAGATTACCATGCTTCTTAGCTCCCATTAGGGCACTTCAACACACATTTTGGCTCCTAGAGGGCACTTTGCCACAGGTCTTGGCTCCCTTGGGCCATTTTATTATGCTTTTTAGCTCCCAAGAGGGCACTTCAGCACACATTTTGGGTCCTAGAAGGCACTTTAACACAGGTTTTGACTCCTAAAAGGGCACCTTTTCACTCCCAAGGAGATTAACATGCACTTTAGCTCCTATTAGGGCACCTTAGCACACATTTTGGCTCCTAAAGTGGACTTTGCCACAGGTTTTGGCTACCAGAGGCCACTTTATTATTCTTTTTAGCTCCCAAGAGGGCACTTCAGCACACATTTTGGGTCCTAGAGGGCACTTTAACACAGAGTTTGACTCCTAAAAGAGCATTTTTTCGCTCCCAAGCAGTTTAACATGCTTTTTAGCTCCCAAGACAGCACTTTAGCACATACTTTTGCTCCTAGAGGGCACTTTAGTACGTATTTTTAGACAATTGCCACCCCCGTTCACACCCCTGGTCACTGAGTCATTGTCGATCAGTAACCCCTATATGTACATGTTACAGTTATTTTACCCTACAAGGCAATAAAAGGCGTGTTTATTGCATCTGTAAGTGACCTATAAACCTCTGATGGATGTCGACGTCGCACTAATGGATATAAAATGACTTTGTGAGATGGACCTCGTCTCTGAACCTGACGCTCGCCGTCAGCTGCTCCATTAAAAGTGATGTAGAGTCTCCCTGTGTCTCCGGCCTCAGAGACCCAGACTCTTGAGACGTTTATGCATGCTGAGGGTCAAAGGTCAAATAAAAGCCTCACTGAGATTTGCATTTTGTTTTTGCAGAGCGGCAGTGACACACCTCGGTCTCCCTTTATTTCATCACATGTTCAAACACACACATGTACTGAAACACACACTGAATATGAATGATTTACTACTGGACGTTTTCCAGGAATATGAGTAATTGAGCAGTGATAATATCATAAAGATGTTGGGAACAAAAAACAACTAATTTTCACTTTGTTCCTCATCTTATGTTTTGGAACTAAAGTTCCTGTAAAGCTTTAGGGGGATGATAACAGGAAGTAGAGCGTTGCCATGGTTTCAGGCAAATCCAGAGGTCAGATGAAGGGAGAACTGGTGTCAAACCCCAAGTGAGCGGAATTTAAAACAGACCTGCAGCTCCCATCAACAAGCGGAGTGGAATCGTGGATTTGTCACGTCGGCAGAGAATGAGAAACACATTTCAGGAAAACTGTAAGTCCCGGCTTTATAGACTCGTAGAGCGGAATGTTCTGGGAGTGTTGGGAGGTGGCGAACGGTTTAAAAATGACTCAGATGGGAACGAGATAATCGGTTAATGATGAAGACGGTCTGCAGATTTAAAGGGATAGTTCAACATTTCTGAAAACTCACCCATCGTCATAGCAATAGGTGCTTTACCTTTTTCAGCGATACGACCCGTTTCCTGCACAGTTAATGGTATTTTTTGGTTTTCTCTGATTAAACTCATCAATTAAACAACTTCCAAACGAGTTGTGACCTGATAACATTAGCACACATGAAGCAAACACTTGGGACTACTTTCTTCAGTAAGACACTGGGCGGAGGGATACTAAACATGCACTTTTGAGATTTAGCTTTATATTTACCTTGAAAACAGTTTGGTCTCATAATATTCTGTTATTATCTCATATCGTGGTGAATGTGCAGCTCCGCTGGTCTATAAACAGCTGGTATCCATAAAAAAAAAGGTAAAGAACCTCATGATAATGGGTTGAATTTCCAAAAATGTTGAACTATCCCTTTAATCAATAATATTGACTCAGATCCCTGATCACAAGTCTTTAAACTGCAGCTTTTCTTGTGACCTCCAACTTCAACAATCCGTGTTTTTCATGATGTCGTTCCTCTTTGTCTCGGACAGTTTCCTCTGTGTTAAACGTTCCTGATGAGTCACAACAAAATAACAACTACATGAGTGATGCAACGGTTTCGTGCTGCAGCTTTGAGACTCTGTTCCATCAGATAAGACTTTTGTTTTTTATCTGGAGCCGTTTTGTTCAGTTCAGTTCTCTCTTTAGAAATAAAAGCTGCAGCAAACAGGTATTTCAGACCAAAACCTTTAGTGGATTCATTGCTCGACTCATTCATCTGGTAAATTCCACCCAATTTAATTCCAAATGAAATCCTGCCTCCTCCTATTATTTAGCTGCATGAAATAAAAAATGGCTTTTTTGTCCTGAATCCTAGAGCTGCAACTTCTGAATTATCATGGATCCTTCTGAGTTTTTTTTAGAAGAAAATGTCCAAATTCTGACTCTGATTCCAGGTTTCTTTAGTCCTCTGACAGTTGGACCTGATCTGGGAAACAGTGAGTGACATTTTTCACCATTTTCTATTCAATTAATCAAGAAAGTGACCGATTCGCAGCCCAAACACCAACGATTTCAAATTTACAATGACGTAAGCATAAAAAAATGAAAATCCTAAATTCTAAGAAGCTGAAAATGGAGAATCTTATTTGTCAGTCATTTTCTATACCTGCTTATTCCTCATTAGGGTCACATGGTCTGCTGGAGCCAATCCCAGCGCGTTACGGCGAGAGGCAGGGATACACCCCAGATGGTCTCCAGCCAATCATGGGGCACACACACCATTCACTCACACACTCACACCTACGGGCAATTTAGAGTCTCCAATTAACCTCAGCATGTTTTTGGACTGTGGGAGGAAGCTGGAGTACCTGGTGAAAACCCACACAGACACGGGGAGAACATGCAAACTCCACACAGAAAGGTCCCAGACCCAGGACCAAGGAGGTCTTGAACCTGCGACCTTCTTGCTGTGAGGCAACAGCGCTAACCCCTGCACCACCGTCACCCAATCTTATTTGTTCTTTGCTGAATTAATGAGTCATAAATGTCATAAATGTCTCAACAGCTGCCAAAACTCCTACGATTTACTTTTTAAAACCTTCACAACGACCAGAACTCCTGACACATTTGACAAAAAGAAGCCTTGAAATATACTAAACAATCAGTGGAAGTTATAAACCATTAATAACTAAAGAAAAAAGCTGAGACTTTCTCAATAACCAACATAAAGACCCAATGAAATCATGAATTCTGAGTCAGAATTGAGTCATAATCCTAATCAATCAATTATCTGATCAACTTCTTGGTGGACTGATAATTAAAGTGTGAGCTCAATGAGACTAAATGTTTAAATAATGATGGATAAAATGATGAATATTCTGGTGAAATCGGATCTTATTCTGCTGTTTATCTATTTGAGTGATGCAGACAAACACAGGTGTCTGCACAGCAGCGTCAGTCCATTATCATTAATACAGTACCAACGTCACAATGGACACAATACAACCAGGAAAACAACAATCTCAACATACACACACACGCAAACATATACACACACACTCACACGCAATCACACACACACACACACACACACACACACACACACAGTCCCATGGCAGGAAACAGCAGCCCCTCACACAGATTGTACAGCAGAGGGGGTGTTGAACTCCAAAACAGGAAAGGCAGGGACAATTGTGGGAGGTTTAACTCTCAGACAGAGACAGAGACAGCTTGTACTGTCTGATCATTCTGATCTTTCTTTTTTTTTGGTGTTAAATAAACTCTGAAATGATGTGAAACATATCTGGAGGCGGCAGCCTCCTCCTCACCGCCCTGGACTGATGCAGCAGATTAGAACAAACCTCTCAGCGGTTTTCAACACTAAGTCTTCAGCGGTCGTCGTTCCGCTGGCGTCCAAAACACATGAAGGAATGAATTAATGAGATAATGACTCAGGAAAATCCCCCGAGACGCTTAAAAGCCACAACAATAACCACCAAGTATTTTACAGGGAACTTCCTTAATTGACTACCAAAAAAAAAAAAGGACTCAGACCACCAGAACTCCAACATGCAGGAACATCTGGGAAGTTGTGATGGGCACCAAAACCTCTACGAGGAGCCTCCTTAATGAGGGTAAAACCTTCTCAAAACCCAGAAACATTCCTGTGAACTAACGGTGGACCACCTAATGGACTTGAGAACTCCTGAACCCCCCAATAACCAGTAAAGATTTTACAAGGACTAACAACAGGTTTAATATCTTGGAGAAAAATCCTATAATCACATTTAGAACCTTACCAACACCCACCAAAACCTCTTCAACACTCAGAACGTCTACAGGAACCTTTGAAACATCATCATTGACCATTAAAACTTCTGTCAAACCAATGGCAACCACAAAAATGTCTTCAAAATCTAGCAAATCTCCTACAGTCCTACCTCTTCAATACTGCTGACAATGTTTGAAGACCATCAGAACCTCAACAGGAACCTCTGAAACATCCACAATGACCATTAAAACTACAAAAACACTCCTGGAAATCTAATAACAACCACAAATTATTATATAAAGAGTCTGGAAATGTCTCAATATCTAGCAAAAAAATCCTACACTGACCTTTAAAACCTTCCCAACGACCACTGAAGGCTCTAAAAGACTCCTAACAATGTTTGAAGACCATCAGAACCTCAACAGGAACCTCTGAAACGTCCTCAATGACCAATAGAACTACAAAAACTCCTGGAAAACAAAGAACAACCACAAAAATGTTCTATAATGACTCTGAAACATCGTCAATATCTATCAAACGTCCTACAATCACTTTTTAAAACCTTCACGACCGCCAAAACCTCTACAAAACTCCAGTCAACGTTTGAAGACCATCAGGACCTGGACAGGAACCCATGAACGATCCTCAATGACCATTAAAACTACAAAAGGTCCTGGAAAACCAATAACAACCATAAAAGATTCAACAAAACATCTGGAAATGTGTCAATATCAGCCAAAACTCCTACGATCCACTTTGAAAACCTTCCCAATGACCACTGAAACCTCTACAAGACTCTGGACGACATTTGAAGACCATCAGGACCTGGACAGGAACCCTTGACCAATCCTTAATGACCAGTAAAACTATACAAAGTCCTGGAAAACCAATAATAACCATAAAGGATAATATAAAGAGTCTGGAAATGTCTCAATATCTAGCAAAACTCCTGTGATTAGTTTTTAAAACTGCTCCAATGACCACCGAAACCTCTACAAGAACTCTAGACAAAGTTTGAAGACCACCAGAACCTCAACAGGAACCTCTGAAACGTCCTCAATGACCGATAAAACTACAAAAACCTCTAGAAAACAAACAACAATGTCATAGATGTCTATCAAACGTCCTACAATCCCTTTTTAAAACCTTCATAACCGCCAAAACCTCTACAAAACTCCAGACAACGTTTGAAGACCATCAGGACCTGGACAGGAACCCATGAACGATCCTCAATGACCATTAAAACTACAAAAGGTCCTGGAAAACCAATAACAACCATAAAGGATTCTACAAAACATCTGGAAATGTGTCAATATCAGCCAAAACTCCTACGATCCACTTTGAAAAAACCTTCCCAATGACCACTGAAACCTCTACAAGACTCTGGACGACATTTGAAGACCATCAGGACCTGGACAGGAACCCTTGACCAATCCTTAATGACCAGTAAAACTATACAAAGTCCTGGAAAACCAATAATAACCATAAAGGATAATATAAAGAGTCTGGAAATGTCTCAATATCTAGCAAAACTCCTGTGATTAGTTTTTAAAACTGCTCCAATGACCGCCGAAACCTCTACAAGAACTCTAGACAAAGTTTGAAGACCACCAGAACCTCAACAAGAACTCTAGACAAAGTTTGAAGACCACCAGAACCTCAACAGGAACCTCTGAAACGTCCTCAATGACCGATAAAACTACAAAAACCTCTAGAAAACAAACAACAATGTCATAGATGTCTATCAAACGTCCTACAATCCCTTTTTAAAACCTTCATAACCGCCAAAACCTCTACAAAACTCCAGACAACGTTTGAAGACCATCAGGACCTGGACAGGAACCCATGAACGATCCTCAATGACCATTAAAACTACAAAAGGTCCTGGAAAACCAATAACAACCATAAAGGATTCTACAAAACATCTGGAAATGTGTCAATATCAGCCAAAACTCCTACGATCCACTTTGAAAACCTTCCCAATGACCACTGAAACCTCTACAAGACTCTGGACGACATTTGAAGACCATCAGGACCTGGACAGGAACCCTTGACCAATCCTTAATGACCAGTAAAACTACACAAAGTCCTGGAAAACCAATAGTAACCATAAAGGATAATATAAAGAGCCTGGAAATGTCTCAATATCTAGCAAAACTCCTGTGATTAGTTTTTAAAACCGTTCCAACGACCGCCGAAACCTCTACAAGAACTCTAGACAAAGTTTGAAGACCACCAGAACCTCAACAAGAACTCTAGACAAAGTTTGGAGACCACCAGAACCTCAACAGGAACCTCTGAAACGTCCTCAATGACCGATAAAACTACAAAAACCTCTAGAAAACAAACAACAATGTCATAGATGTCTATCAAACGTCCTACAATCCCTTTTTAAAACCTTCATAACCGCCAAAACCTCTACAAAACTCCAGTCAACGTTTGAAGACCATCAGGACCTGGACAGGAACCCATGAACGATCCTCAATGACCATTAAAACTACAAAAGGTCCTGGAAAACCAATAACAACCATAAAGGATTTTATAAAACATCTGGAAATGTGTCAATATCAGCCAAAACTCCTACGATCCACTTTGAAAAAACCTTCCCAATGACCACTGAAACCTCTACAAGACTCTGGACGACATTTGAAGACCATCAGGACCCCGACAGGAACCCTTGACCAATCCTTAATGACCAGTAAAACTACACAAAGTCCTGGAAAACCAATAGTAACCATAAAGGATAATATAAAGAGCCTGGAAATGTCTCAATATCTAGCAAAACTCCTGTGATTACTTTTTAAAACCGTTCCAACGACCGCCGAAACCTCTACAAGAACTCTAGACAAAGTTTGAAGACCACCAGAACCTCAACAGGAACCTCTGAAACGTCCTCAATGACCGATAAAACTACAAAAACCTCTAGAAAACAAACAACAATGTCATAGATGTCTATCAAACGTCCTACAATCCCTTTTTAAAACCTTCATAACCGCCAAAACCTCTACAAAACTCCAGTCAACGTTTGAAGACCATCAGGACCTGGACAGGAACCCATGAACGATCCTCAATGACCATTAAAACTACAAAAGGTCCTGGAAAACCAATAACAACCATAAAGGATTTTATAAAACATCTGGAAATGTGTCAATATCAGCCAAAACTCCTACGATCCACTTTGAAAAACCTTCCCAATGACCACTGAAACCTCTACAAGACTCTGGACGACATTTGAAGACCATCAGGACCTGGACAGGAACCCTTGACCAATCCTTAATGACCAGTAAAACTACACAAAGTCCTGGAAAACCAATAGTAACCATAAAAGATAATATAAAGAGTCTGGAAATGTCTCAATATCTAGCAAAACTCCTGTGATTACCTTTTTAAAACCGTTCCAACGACCGCTGAAACCTCTACAAGAACTCTAGACAAAGTTTGAAGACCACCAGAACCTCAACAGGAACCTCTGAAACGTCCTCAATGACCGATAAAACTACAAAAACTCCTGGAAAACAAACAACAACGTCATAGATGTCTATCAAACGTCCTACAATCCCTTTTTAAAACCTTCACGACCGCCAAAACCTCTACAAAACTCCAGTCAACGTTTGAAGACCATCAGGACCTGGACAGGAACCCATGAACGATCCTCAATGACCATTAAAACTACAAAAGGTCCTGGAAAACCAATAACAACCATAAAGGATTTTATAAAACATCTGGAAATGTGTCAATATCAGCCAAAACTCCTACGATCCACTTTGAAAACCTTCCCAATGACCACTGAAACCTCTACAAGACTCTGGACGACATTTGAAGACCATCAGGACCTGGACAGGAACCCTTGACCAATCCTTAATGACCAGTAAAACTATAGAAAGTCCTGGAAAACCAATAATAACCATAAAGGATAATATAAAGAGTCTGGAAATGTCTCAATATCTAGCAAAACTCCAGTGATTATGTTTTAAAACCGTTCCAACGACCGCCGAAACCTCTACAAGAACTCTAGACAAAGTTTGAAGACCACCAGAACCTCAACAAGAACCTCTGAAACATCCTCAATGACCGATAAAACTACAAAAACCTCTAGAAAACAAACAACAACGTCATAGATGTCTATCAAACGCCCTACAATCCCTTTTTAAAACCTTCATAACCGCCAAAACCTCTACAAAACTCCAGTCAACGTTTGAAGACCATCAGGACCTGGACAGGAACCCATGAACGATCCTCAATGACCATTAAAACTACAAAAGGTCCTGGAAAACCAATAACAACCATAAAGGATTCTACAAAACATCTGGAAATGTGTCAATATCAGCCAAAACTCCTACGATCCACTTTGAAAAAACCTTCCCAATGACCACTGAAACCTCTACAAGACTCTGGACGACATTTGAAGACCATCAGGACCCCGACAGGAACCCTTGACCAATCCTTAATGACCAGTAAAACTACACAAAGTCCTGGAAAACCAATAATAACCATAAAATGTCTCAACATCTGGCAAAACTCCTTCACAATGGCCACAAAAACTTCTATAGAACCCATTAAAAAACACTAAATAACCATGGAAACTCCAAACCATTAACAGCTAAAAATAAAGATCCTGAGGTTTTCTCAATAACCACCAAAACTCTACATGATCCCTTAAATACAATATAGAGGTCCAATGAAATCCAAGACTCCTATGAGAATATGTGGAAACTTCTGATGACTAATACAGGAATGTCTATAATATCCATTAAAATGTCTTTGTCAACATATTTAAAAAAAAATCCTTTAATAATCCTGAAAAATGCTGAATGACCTGAACCCTTAAAATAGAAGCTACAAGTAAAAAATGTTGCTTTAATGTGAGAAATTAGCAGGTGTGGTAGAGAAAATTAATTGATTTGAGCATTGAGCATCAACGCAGCTGAATAAATGGCTCCACTAGAGATAAATACAACATCAGCGCTAATAAACAGGTGTGACATCTTCCTTCTCCCTCTGGGAACTGTCCTTTCCATCATTAACTCCTCCTGAGCGCATCCAGACGCACATTTTTAGTTTTTTTTAAAAACTCACCCAGCAGGAGCGTCTGTCTGTGAGACGATCTTTGATGTGAGGTTTATTCCAGTTCAGAGTAAAAGTCAGAATCCAGAATCCTGGACGTGGATCAGCGGCCGCTGGGCGGATGAATGCTGGTTCACCTGAAGGATCCACGTTATAAACAAACTGGACACATGTGCAGCGGCGAGGCCACGCCCTCAACCGCATGATGCGTTCAGGCGCTGCTCGGAAACTCCGCTTTTCAACGTCAAGCGCAAATTTTGTTTTAGCCAAATGACACAAAGGTTTGATTTCTCCTTTATGATCGATGGATATAAATATATAACATCTGTCAAACTGCAGCAGTGATTTCAGGGAAAGGTCAAAGCTATGGAAGTAGATTTATATCTTTTTTTTTTTAGTTAAAAAGGTTGCTTCAATTGAATATATATATATATTCAATATATTGTTCAGGTGAGTCTAAAATCTTTGCTGTGACTTTTCCTCCTGTTCAGACTGGATATTAAAATATCCTATAAACATGGATCCTCCATCACTTACATTGTAAAGGTATTATGGAGGATCTTATAATGGTTAATATGATCAGAGCAAGAAAAACTAAGTGTTTGGATGCAAATATATATTTAAAACTAAAAAAAAATTCATTTAAACACTGTTTTTCTTTGGTTTTCTTCTGTTTTAAGCAACTTTTTGTGCTTGTTCATTTCATGTATTCATATATTTTATTATATATTATTGGTAGAACAAGTGTCTTTATTATTCAGTCAAAAAGAAGTTGTTTCAAACAAGTTTTCAAATTCATTTTTTTGAGTCTTAAATATATAATATATTTTTGCATTCAAACACTTTTTTTTCTGTGATTGAATGTTTTTTCTGATTGAAATGAAGGTTTTTATTTATTGACAATATATACACACACACACACACACACACATATATATATATATATATATATATATATATATATATATATATATGTTTTAATTGAAGCAACTTTTTAAAATTTAATAATACAGACACAACTAGAAAGCCTCCTTCAAAGGGTTTTTTCTTGTTCTGATCATTCTTCCTGTTCATATGAACTATTCTAATGCATTTACAGTGTAAGTGATGGAGGATCCACATTTAAAGGATCTGTTAATATTCAGTCTGAACAGGAGGAAAAGTCACAGCAAAGAAAACCTGTTGTTTTAGACTCACCTGAAAAACTGAACTGAGAAAAGTCATTGAGAAGATTCATTATCATTAATGAAATACATGGTTGGAAATTAAAAAAGTGAACTCATTGATTTAAATAATAACATTATTTGCTAAGTTATATTGATGTAATACTATTGGTAATTACGTCAACTTAATATTGTCAGTAATTTAGACTAAATTTAAAATTATTTTAATGCTACGACATGAACAAAACAAATGAAAAAGCCAAAAAAAAAAAACGAAATTAAATTTTATTTGAGTAATCAATTAAAAAACGTGTGTTTAAGCTGTTAGACAATGAAGTAAAACCTTATTAAAACACCTTTTATTGCAAAATAAAACCTAAACCTCTAACACCTTCATTGGATAAATATAATGTCATTAGAACTTTTCTCTCTGGCTCCTGCCGCTCAGGTTGGAGTTGTTATATTTCCCACAGTCCGTGACGTCCGTAAACACATCTCCTAACGTCGAGTGGGCGTTTACTTTATGAACCAGCGCGCCCCCTGCTGGGAGGGGTTAGTTAACACAGATGATTCATTAATAGAATATTCTCTGCATTTAATACAGTTTTTGTGCTTTAGAGGACACTGATTTAATATATATTCATTTATATTAGATGTTGGAAAAAGATGTTTTATGTGGAAAATCTTCAACTGAAAATAACTGCAGGCGTCATATGATGAAGTATAAGTACATATGACAAAATACTTAAATACTTTAAGTAGTAAGTGTATTAAAAACCTCTGAAATTGTACTTTAGTAAATGTATTTATTCACTCTCAACTATCTAATCACTTTCTAAAGAAAGATCTGGACGGTTATTATAATAAAATGATGGTTATTATAATAAAATGATGGTTATTATAATAAAATGATGGTTATTATTATAATAAAATGATGGTTATTATAATAAAATGATGGTTATTATAATAAAATGATGGTTATTATAATAAAATGATGGTTATTATAATAAAATGATGGTTATTATAATAAAATGATGATTATTATAATAAAATGATGGTTATTATCGTGTTATTTACTTCTGTGAAATATGGAAATGTTTTTTCTTTCAATCGCTTCAACATATAAAATGTTATGAAATGAGATTTTTTAAAAAGCAACAACAACATATTGATTAGACCTCAGCTTTAATATAAAATAGAAGCTGATTTTATTGTATAATTGTGATTTTAAAACTTATTCTCTTTAGAATTTAGAGCAAAGTCGTAGCTCGTAAAATATATTTAGTCACAAACTCAGACGTGAACGAATTTTATTTTATTATGAAGTTTATTTGTGTTGAATATTGTCGACAGGTTATATTAAAGGTTTATAAAATCATCACACACTTTATTGTATTATAGTGGTGCAATAAACAGAGGTAGGTGGATTATAACACACACACACACAGCGCAGACACACACACACACACACACACACACACACACCAGGGAGTGTACAGTTTTGATTTTTAAGTGATTTCATACGTTTTCGTCCTTTAAAAAAATGTGTTTTTTTCTGTATATACATTTAAAAGTAGTGAAACCCTTAAACAACGCTTCACTGTTTTATATATATAATAAAAAGCTGAAAAACTGTTATAAAAGATGAATGAAAACCTGCTGCATGTGTAAACTGGAAGGAATAAAAAAAACATTTGAACCAAACATGAAAATAAAACAGAGATAATCAATGAATCAATAAAGCATCACTTGTTATTATTGACAGGAAACTGTTAGTGGCTCCTTTGGTCTGTGGTTCAACATTCTACAACAGGTAAATGCTGCTTTGCTGTTAGCATTTAGCACCACGCTAACGGTTTCTACCTGAAATCAACAGAAATCAACAGTAAAACATGAACATTAAAGAAGTGGAGCATGAAACTGACCTGGAAGTTGTTGATGCAGCAGATATGACTGGTATTTATGGATATTATTAAAACTAAGTAATAATAATAACTGCACTATTTTATTCCTGCTACCACTGAAGTAATAAAACAGGGACCGTATTCATGTTTAAATTGAAATATTTCATTTTATTAAAGTGGGTGAGACGTTAGATGAAGTCATTACATCTGTCAAAACTACTTTTAAAACACTGCTGTTAAAATTATTATTTAAAAAAATAAAAAGCAACTTATTTCTAATCTATGGAATCTATGGAAGCGCAGTCCCAAAGAACCCAAAGAATAAATGAATAAAACCCCCAAGGAAAGTCAGAATTATGAGATAAAAAGTCAGAATTATGAGATAAAAAGTCAGAATTATGAGATAAAAAGTCAGAATTATGAGATAAAAAGTCAGAATTATGAGATAAAACATTGGATTTATGACATAAAGTTATGATAATGAGATAAAAGAAACTAAATATGAGATATAGAGTCATAATTATGAGTTTAGAAGTTGAAATTATGATGGAAAGTCAGAATTATGAAATAAAAAGTCATAATTATGACATAAAAAGTCAGAATTATGACATAAAAAGTCAGAATTATGAAATAAAAAGTCAGAATTATGACATAAAAAGTCAGAATTAAGAGATACTTTTAAAATAGCAGCTTCTATCTTGACTTCTATCTCATAATTCTGACTTTTCTATCCCATAATTATATTACTTTATAATATAAATTATATATTTATATTATATAAATTATAAATATTATATAAAAAAGTAAAACAATATCTATAAAAGTTGAAATTGTGATAGAAAGTCAGAATTATGAAATAAAAAGTCAGAATTATGAACTAAAAAGTCAGAATTATGAACTAAAAAGTCTGAATTATGAAATAAAAAGTCTGAATTATGAAATAAAAAGTCTGAATTATGAAATAAAAAGTCTGAATTATGAGATACTATTAAAATAGCAGCTTCTATCTCATAATTTTGACTTTTTTTAAACTCATAATCTAAACATCTTAACTCATAATTTAATTTTTTATCTCATAATTTTGACTTTTTTAATTATGAGATAAAAAAATCAAATTTATGAGATAGAAGTCATGAGCTGCTATCTTAAAAGTATCTCATAATTCTGACTTTTTATCTAAAAAAGGAAAATAGATCTATCAATAAAAGTTAAAATTATGATGGAAAGTCAGAATTATGAAATAAAAAGTCAGAATTATGAAATAAAAAGTCAGAATTATGACATAAAAAGTCAGAATTATGAAATAAAAAGTCAGAATTATGAAATAAAAAGTCAGAATTATGAAATAAAAAGTCAGAATTATGAAATACTATTAAAATAACAGCTCATAACTTCTGTCTCATAATTTAGAATCTGTTTATCTCATAATTTAAACATTCCGTATCTCATAAATGTGACTCTTTATCTTATAATTATGTATTTTTTTATCTCATAATTATGACTTTTTATATAAAAAAAGGAAAGAAGAAATAAATTCATAATGAAATAAAAACTCAGAATTAAGAGAGATACTCAAGATACTTTTAAAACAGCAGCTCATGACTTCTATCTCAGAATTTAGATTTTTTTATCTCATAATTATTAGTTTATCTCATATTTACGACCTTTTTATCTAAAACAATGTAAAAATCACTCTATAAAAGTTTAAATTCATAATTAAAAGTCATAATTATGAAATAAATAGTCATAATTATGATAATGACATGATTGACTTTTAAAAAATAATCAATAAACTTTTTATCTCACAATTATGATTTTATCTCATAATTAAAACTTTTTATCTCAAAATTCTGACTTTTTTATATCAAAATTTCAACTTATTATCTCATAATTATAACTTTATCTTATAATTTAGACTTTTTATCTCATAATTATGATTTTTTATCTCAAAATTCTGACTTTTTTATATCAAAATTTCAATTTATTATCTCATAATTACGGATTATCTTGAACTCTCTGGTTTCCATAGTAACCAAAGTGATAAAAAGCAAAGACAACACAGTTGATGTGTCTCAGACATGATTAAAGGTTGAATTCATCATATTTTTCTGCTATGAATATATTTGGCAGCTTTTTAAATACCTACATTATTATGTACCTAAGTATAATGACATTTATCTCTGGTTCGTTTCTCTATGAACAACATTTTTCATCAATCTCATTCATCTTAAATATTTTCTACTAGTTCGTTTCATGTCTGAAACCTGTAAAAGCAGCTTATAAACTATTTCATTATTAAAACTCCTCCTCTGTGTTCACTGTGATGATAAAGTCCATTTCTATGAATACGGCCCCTGATGTCTGACATGATATTAAAGACTTTAAAGTGATTTCTACAACATTGAAATGATTTTGACTTTCAGCAGCAGATGAAGTTTCATCAGTTGCTGCAACGGGACGATTTATATCCACACGAGCACCCAGAAACCACAGGATCCCCTCTGTTTAACAGGCTGTTACCTATAAAATGGAACAGGCGGAGGGATATTTGTTCGTGAAGACTTTGTTTTCTATCCCGTAGACGAAGAAGCTGAAGTCCTTCCCGCTGTAGGAGTAATAGGCCTGAGTCAGAGGCACCAGTTCAATGGTCTGACGCTGCAGAGGAATGAAAACACTCATTGAATCACAGCAGAAAGCTGCCAGCACTTTGTAAATTGATGCTACTTATTGCAATAATCTCATTTTATAAGATTTCATGCATATAATTAAATCAGTTGAGTCACTAATAATCATGTTATACATCTATTTTTCCACTTTGCGCACATTTCTTTGCAGGAAACAGCATTTTAATGACTATTATAGTTGCTAAAAAGCTTAAATTTATCCCATGTATGAAATTCTTTTTGAGGGATTATTATAGAGACTTGAATGATTCAATAAATATGAACGTGTCAGGGTTGAAAATCAGAATAATCTAAATAAAATGACTGTTTCTGAGAGGGTTTAAAGTCTCATAAATGGAATAACGTAGTTTCATGAACACATCAGGGAGATTCACTGACCTCTAGTGTCTGAGGATTAAAACTACATCTACTGAAAATATGTGTAATCTGTTAAAATCCCAGTATTTTATGCAGTTTTAGTATTTTATCTGTAGTAAAACCCAATGTTACTGTTCCAGCATCAATATATATCATCAATATCCACATCATCAATACAATGAGACAATAGTTTAATAGAATATCAATACAATGAATGGAATTTAATACAATAATTGTGTATAAATCAGCTGTTTTTCATCTAATTGGCTGATTTACCACAGAAAAACAAGCATTTTTTATATATAGACCATAAAACTTGTAATATTAAACTAGGAAAATGCCAAAATAGAATTGAATATAATTAATTGTGTGTATTTTACTTAAATAATTTCTGTTTTTGATCTAAATGGTTGATTTGCACCATAAACTAAGCAGAAAACCTCTTTGATATAACATCAGTAGTAGAGACTATTTAGATATTTAATTAGTGTGATTAATTAATTGTCTCCTTTTTAAACATCTTACAGAATATATTCTTCATGTTCTGGAATGATCCTCAGTGGGATTTATATCATTTTATGGACTAATAATTGACCTTTGACCTCTTATCTTGTGAATCATTGAACGTTGCATTGCAGATAATTTACCTTTTCCTGATTTGGATCAGTTTGGTTTTGTAAATAAAGTATTTTATCCGTGTTGTAGCTCTATTTTCTCTGCAGCAGCAGCATAAATGCATTGATCTTCTTGTTTTACCTGCTGCAGGATGCGGCTGGTGGAGCTGAAGCGTTCCAGATGTTCATTGATCAGCTTCGTGGTGACATCACAGATCTCCTGATCAGGGAAACCCTGGATAGGATACACCTGGAGGACACACAGGGCAAATTATTATTATTGGTATTTTCACCTCTGTTTTATTTCTTCTCTATTTTAAGTCTTTGCTTCTTCAGAAAAATCTGAATCTACCGTCAGTGTTTCCTATATAAATCATCCTGAACCTGGAAAAGACCAGAAAAAGATCAAAAACCCATTTTTTTTACTCTTTTCTGTTCAGTAGTTCATTGTTTTTGTCTTATTCTGTGATCAGATACAGTTGTAATCAAATAATAATCATTGAAGTAAGTATTTTCTTCAATATATCAACACATAGAAATGATGAAGTAACTAAGTTAGAATATATAACATCAGAAAATATATAAGTAGCAGGAACCTCTGACATTGTATTTCTACTCTCTAGTCATATTTTATCGTTTCTTTCCAAAGAAAATAAACTTCACCAATGAAAAAATGAACAAAAGAACATTTTTTTTTAAAAATCAGCATCTCTTGAATAAACAAGGAGAGATTAAAAATAAGGATTATTGCAGCAAATATTGATTTCTGAACTCTTCTTCAGTGTAAACATTAGTATTATGTTGTTTTATAATGAATTTGATCTTGTTTCTTTGCATTTTTGCTCTAAATGATGATATTTTTATTTAGAATTTAGGGTAAATGTTGTCAGTAGTTTATAGATTTAAACTAAAATGTTCCTTTTACCCAAACACAGACCTAGAAGTAGTAAAATCAGAAATAAATGGTAATTTTGCAGTTGAATAATGGGAATAAAAGGCAATAAATCCAAAATTTACTAAATTAAAGGTTGTCTTCCTTAACAGAGAACTATACTATGTTAAATATATACATTATTTGGGGTCAATTTGTCATTTTCTGCAAATAAATGATCTAAATAATAATATTTTTATTTGTAATTTGGGGTAAATGTTGTCAGTAGTTTATAGATTTAAACTAAAATGTTCCTTTTACCCAAACACAGACCTAGAAGTAGTAAAATCAGATAAAAACTGATAATTCTGCAGTGGCTTCTTATTTATTTCCAGAGCTGTATGTTCCTCCTGTTTTGTAGATTGAAGGTTATTTAATCCTGCAACTTTATTTATAATTTATTTCTTTACATCAAAACAAGGGAAGACATCTCTAGGTGTTTTTATTTTTACTTCCCACTGGTTGAAGTATTATTATTATACTATAATAATAACACTTTATTACACTTTATATATTAACACTTTATCTAGATTCTCTGTGATTCCACTTTCCCTTTAAACCTGACTCAGCTCAGGTTTAAAGGGAAAGAAAAAAACACCATGCTAGCAGCTTTAGCCGAGCAGCTGAAGCTCCGACCTGCTGCTGCTGAAGCTGAAAGCTGTGAAGTCCTGTCTGCAGTGTTTGGCCTCTTACTGCGAGAAACACCTGCGGTTTCATTACGAATCGCCTGCGTTTAAGAAACACAAGCTGGTGGAGCCTTCAGAAAGGATCCAGGAGAACGTCTGCCCCCGTCACGATGAGGTGATGAAGATGTTCTGCCGCACCGATCAGCAGGTCATCTGTTATCTCTGCTCCGTGGAGGAACATAAAGGCCACGATGCCGTCTCGGCTGCGGCAGAAAGAGCCGAGAAGCAGGAAGAGCTGGAGCTGAGTCGACAGAAGATCCAGAAGAAGATCCAGGACGCGGAGAAAGACGTGAAGCTGCTTCAGAGGGATTTGGAGGCCGTTAACCGCTCCGTTGATAAATCGGCGGACGACAGCGAGAAGATCTTCGTCGAGCTGATCCGGCTCCTCCAGAAAAGAAGAACCGACGTGAAGCTGCTGTTCAGGATCCAGCAGGAAGCTCAGGTGAGTCAAACGAGAGGCGTTGAGGAGAAGCTGCAGCAGGAGATCAGGGAGCTGAGGAGGAAAGACGAAGATCTGAAGCTGCTCTCACACACGGAGGATCACAACCGGTTTCTCAACGGCTACGCGTCACTGTCAAAACCCAGCGGAGACACGTCCAGCGTCAAGATCCGTCCTCTGAGCCGCTTTGAGGACGTGACGGCATCTGTTTTAGAGATAAAACGTAAACTAGAGGACGTCCTGAGGGACAGAGGGACGAACGTCTCGCCGGACGTTTTACTGTCAGAAGAACAGCCCAACACCAGAGCTGGGCTCTTAAGATATTCCTGTAAAATCACTCTGGACCCCAACACAGCTAACGCCTGCATCTTGCTGCCCGACGGGGAGACAAAAGCCAAACTGACGGGTCTGAAGCTGTCGTATCCTCGCCACGTGGACAGATTCACCGCCTGGCGTCAGGTCCTGAGCAGAGAGGCTCTGACGGGTCGGTGCTACTGGGAGGTGGAGAGGACGGGAGCCGTCTACGTGGCCGTGGCCTACAAGAGCATCAGCAGAGCCGGATACTCCAACCAAAGCCTGTTTGGACATAACAGCAGATCCTGGGCTTTGGACTGCGGGACGAGAAGTTTTACCTTCTGGTTCAACAACACCTCAAAGCCCGTCTCAGGTCCCGGTTCCTCCAGAATAGGAGTCTACCTGGACCACGGAGCAGGTCTACTGTGCTTCTACAGCGTCTCTGAGACCATGACCCGGATCCTCAGAGTCCAGACCCGGTTCAGCCGACCGCTGCACGCTGGAGTTTATCTCTATTACGGAGCCACGGCTGAGTTCAAATAGACAGAACACTGCAAGAATTAAAGCTTATCAGGGGATTATATGGGGTGTTTAGTAGAATTAGTCCAATATTTAGTTTAGATAGTTTAACTTAATAATTTAAGATAAAAAGACAAGATTAAGATCAATTCTATTCTAAGAAAACAAAACTAAATTTACTAAAATCAAGAAAAATAATGATCTGGCAATTCCTCTTTGAATAAACTGTTTTTTAATCGTATTTAATTTTAATTAATTAAAATGTTTCCCCTTTTAATCAACTGTTTCTAAACTGTATCTTGATGCTTTTAATGATTTTATGTAAATCACTTTAAACTACCTTGTTGTTATAATGTCCTATACAACAAACATGCCTTGTCTGCTTTATTACATCATGAGTTGACAACCAGAATATGCAAATAAATAATAATAATAATAATAATTCAAAGATTTTGTGCCAGTAGAAATGGTTCATATGAGTCTGAGCAGGACACACAAACAGAATATATACAGATGTAGATTTGTATTTATATGCAGGTGTTTGTTAAACAGAGAGAAATGCTGCTGCTAAGATATTTAAAAATAAATAAGTAAAAATCGCAGCACTTGGCCCTGATCATGTGTGTATCTATTATTTTCCTGTTCTTAAATCACTATTTTGCAGTTCAACATTTCATAAATCGAACAACTAATCAAACTTTTCCAATTGTTATATCTTAGATTAGATTCTCATTCAGAGTTGTTTGCCTCTTTATAAGTGATTTGGATTTTGTGACTAAAAGTTTTGTAATTTATCTTTAATCCTCTATATTAATCTTTAATATATATATATATATTTATATATATATATTTCCTTTCCTTAGATTTTTTCCTGTTTATTGTGCCTCTCCTCTGAGAGACAGGATAGCAGCTTCTCAGTAATTTCATACATCTTCTACAGTTTTTACCAATAAATTCTGTATCACCAGTCCATCTAATAGCTGTTCAGACATTTCTATATTATATAAAAGCTTCTATAGTTAAACCTGCCTTGCCTGATGTTCAGCTGATGCTTTTGTCGCTGTGAATTCCTCCTTAACAGAACAGAAGTGTATTTACCAGCAGACTCTCATCCACAAAGAACGGATCTCCTGTCACCTTCTCAAACTTCTTGTCGGGGAAATCAGGCTGTCGGTCAGGAATAAAATCAGCTACGTTGTTCTTCCTACAACACACACACACACATGAACAAATACACAACTACGTAGATGCATATGTGTGTGTGTGTGTGTGTGTCCTTGTTGACCCACCAGGTCACAGTGAGCAGGATGTAATGCAGCAGCTTCTGGCTGCCGTTACAAACGCAGCAGGTCTTGTATCCGTTGCCGTGGCAGGAGTTACACCTGAAAGAGGAGGAGATGGAGGTCACAGGTTGAATATTAGTGAATCATAAAGGTGAAGAAATTCACACTAAATAGACAACATGGCTGAGGAAGGAAGAAGTCGACTGATGCTGAAGTAGAAATGGAAAAAGTAGTGAAAGTAAAGTGTAGAAACAGAAGGAACGCAGGCAAAATCCACCTCAAACACTGTCATGCACACTCCAGAGCAGCAGGTGGCGATAACACTCCTAACAGGAAGCACATTTCAGCCAATCACAAGGCTAGAGGCTCCACACGTCTCCATGGATACGACTTCCTGTTTACCGTCTAACAACGTGATGTCAAACAACGTCGAAATGATGTCGACTAAAGACAAGAGTTGATCAGAGAAGAGCAGAGATTGACCTGGAAGAGAAATCTCTACAAATCTCTAAAACATGATATTTCTTCTGGATAAAATATAGATTATTAGATTATATATTAGATATTACATTATTTTTTAGTCACACAATTCATTTTCTGCATGAGTGACAAACAGATTTGCTGTGTTGCAACATAGATACCATATATACATATATATATATCTGGAAAAAATAAGAGACCACTGCATCATTTATTTATCTGAAATCAGCATCTCTACATGTATTCAAGCCATTTCTGTTGAATTCCACCTCATTCTGCTTAAAGAGGAACCAGGAGTGGAATAAAGTCACCAAGAACAATAGTAAAGACTGTGGAGAGATTAAAAATAAGATTTATTGCAGCAAATATTGATTTCTGAACTCTTCTTCAGTGTAAACATTAGTATTATGTTGTTTTATAATGAATTTGATCTTCTTTCTTTGCATTGTTTGAAGATAATTTGTCATTTTCTGCAAATAAATGATCTAAATGATGATATTTTTATTTGGAATCATGAGGAAATGTTGTCAGTAGTTTATAGACTCAAACTAAAATGTTCCTTACCTATAATTAAGTATTACAATCAGAAAAACTCATCATTTTGCAGTGGTCTCATGTTTGTTTCCAGAGCTAAGAGGTGGGACTTGATTAAAATAAACTTAATCTAATTAATAACAGGTTTTGGAATAAACTACTAAAACTAAACTAATCACATAACAATGTAAATGTAAATAAAACTCACTCTCTCTCTCTTTCAGAAATTGTGTCATCAAAAATATTTGATACACAAATTCAATTAACTGCACAGACTTAGGCATCGATGTTTTTTGGACACCGGCTGCGGTAAAAACCCCAAAGAAGAAGAAAAGCCCATGTATAACTGCTGAAACCAGAATGTCCCGTCTCAGAAACCCTGTTCCCGTGGACGAGGCCTGCGACTCCTCTCTACTTTCACATCTCCACTCTCACCTTTGATCGCCTTTCCCGCTACAAGAATTACAACGCCTCTTCCTTGAGGGCCCCTTCCTCCTGTGCTGCCTTGTGTACCCGTTGCCACGACACCTGGTGCAACGTTTCTGAGAAGGAGGAGAAGGAAACTCTGAGACAGACGGGAGAGGAGGGACGACGTGACCTCTCACCTCTTACGGCCTCGGCCATGACAGGAGGTGCAGCGCTTGTTCCTGGATCGGCCAAGACCGTGGCAGAACGTGCAACGCTTCTGCAAAACGAGACCAGGGTTAACCCGTTAAACCCCAGGTTCCCCCTCTGGGGGACCCTGAGATTGCTCCACTAATCATGTACAAATATAGTGAAGCTATACATCAAATTAAACAGGAGAAACTCCACTACAAGCACATATAAGTCATATTTACACACACCAAACACAACTCCAACACCAAGCTAATTAATTAACAAATATGAAAATCGGTATACGATCATAAAGCCGACCCACTCGCCACATTTTGATGGCTAGCGCTCTGATACTTCATGTTATACAAACAAATGACATCTCATATGAAAGCTGAGACTGTGACGAGTCCAACGGTACCATCAGTGTAGCTTTATGACAAAAACTCAGTAAACTAGCAGCCAAAAAACACTACAGTAAAAAGTCGCTTGTTTGAAGCGACGAACAAAAAATGTGTTTTTTTGATCAATAAATGGTCGTTTAGTGTCGACCAACATCTCTGTGTTTATTCCAGACATACCCTACTGACTATGGGGATGTCCTAAACCTAAAAAAGGGCTGGAGGTCAAAGGGTTAAAGGATCCGCCACCAAACATCCTGAGGCGGCTTCATTTCCATATTAGAGTTAGGACAGACTAGTGTTATTACCCACAACACAGACTTTTACTATCATCTGAGACTTGGGGGAATCGTCTTAAAACAAAGTCAAAAAACACATAACTTATAACAGTTGTATTATACAGTGGTGTCCAACCTGAGGGTCGGGACACCTGGGGGGTCACTGGATTAATCAAAGGGGTCATGAGATGACAGGACAGGATATGATACAGGAAACAACTGATTTTGGACATATAATTTTGATTCACCTCTTTCTGCTTTATTTCTTGTAGATTTCTCTGTTTTACCTCCTCGAGCCACTAAAAGTTTTACAGATGAAACAGAATAAGTTTTTTCTGGATCTGGAAGGTCAAGATTGATTCATCAATAAGTCAAATGATAATTTAATTAATTGGATAAAGAGAATTTGTCTCTTTTTTAAGTAAAAATGATAAACTGAATAACTTTCGTTATCGACATTTGAAGATGAAACGTTGGACTGTGAGAACTTTAATGGATATTTTTCTGACATTTTAAGGACAATGAATCAGTAGGTTACCTGGTAAATAACATGTGATGCAGGTTTTATATACTTTATTATTATTATTTATATGATTTGTTACATTTTTACTATTTATTTTAAGTGGGCACGGGAAAAAAGGGTTTCTAAAATAATACAACAAAGAAAAAAACTGCAGTATTTACATCCTACAATATACTTTTTAAAAATTACAGTATGATTCTGGAAAATATTGCTGCATAATGAGTAAATATGCATCTAATTTATCTATATATTTTAGTTTTTAGTTGTTCTTGTTGCCTGAAACTACAGAAACCTGCAGGAGAATGACTGGTTTTGATGTAAACTACTAAATGATGCACCACAGATATAAGATCACATGACACCATGTGAACATGTGATATATCTATACATAGAACCGTGTCCGTTACTAAAAACACTGAAACTGTGTTGGAATGTGAACTGCAGCTTGGTCGCATTCTGAAAACTCCACATGTGAGATGTTCTTTAACGTTAATTAGCAAAGTTGATGGATGTAATGAAGAAAATCCTTTAAAACCAGGAAATCTTACCATGCCTCGACCGTGACAATTAACACAGCGAGTCCTTCCAATGCCGTTGCACTTGTGACACTGCTAAAAACAGAAAAACACAGGTAGAGAACGTCAATAAAGAAATTTACATGTATTGTTCTAAAATCATCCTGGAGTAAACCTGCACCTTTACGAAGGAGGAGTGTGGAACACGGATCTTTTCCACCATGTCGGTGAACCTGGGAGGCAGCGACACACGGATGTCCCACGGAGGAGGACTCATCCCGTACTGAGGCCCGTCCACCGGCTGACCTGGTGAAGAAGAACAGCATCAGCCGAGGGTTTGACTGAAATATATATAAATATATATAAAATGGTATGACATGTCCATGTGTGTTTTGGACCTAAACACCTCTCCACACTGTAAAAAGTTCCAAAAAAAACACTGGAATTTTATGTCCAAAGGCCGAGTAATGGCCGAGGTTTATATCCTTGTCCACCCAACACACCTAAAATTACAGAAAGACTTTATATGTCGACCTTTCTGCGCTATAAGAAGTTCCAACAACATCTTAATTTCAGGTCAGAATGCATGTTTGCAGCTGTGATGGCCGAGTGGTTAAGGCGTTGGACTTGAAATCCAATGGGGTTTCCCCACGCAGGTTCAAACCCTGCTCACAGCGATGGTATCTGTGTGTTGTCCATGTTAGCTAGTGTTGTAACCGCTAAATAAAAGTTGCACGTTTCTACAAGGAAGCCCTTAGTGCGTCCAACCTTTTTAAACATGACTACTTCTTACATAAAAGCATGCATCAGCTGCAGGACTTGTCACCTTGTTGTCCAACTAACACCCTCATAACTACAAAGGGCCTTGATGGACAGACCTCACTACTCCACAAGAACTAACAAAAACATCCTAATTTCATGCCACAACTGGCATCTTTGCAGCTGTGATGGCCGAGTGGTTAAGGCGTTGGACTTGAAATCCAATGGGGTTTCCCCACGCAGGTTCAAACCCTGCTCACAGCAATGATGTCTGTTTCTTTCCAATGGGATATTGCATTAAAGAACACTGAGGTCTGATTTTCGTACAAGTCAATAGTTGCACTCAGTCGTCTACCAAGTAAGAGATCTCTACTAAAACCATTTTTTACTCTTGCGCAACAAACCTTCTTCATTCATAAAAGGAAACATCAAGTGCAGAACAGCTGTGATGGCTGTGTGGTTGGAGTCTGGGACTTAAAATCCTATGAGGTGTCTTCATGTAGGTTTATATCCTGTCAGTGTTGTCCACCCAACACACTCGTAATTACAGAAAAACTTTATATACAGACTCTGCTGCACTACAAGAAGTTACAAAAACATCTTAATTAATGTCAAAGTGATGACTTTGAAGCTGTGATGGCCGAGTGGTTAAGGCGTTGGACTTGAAATCCAATGGGGTTTCCCCGCACAGGTTCAAACCCTGCTCACAGCGATGGCATCTGTGTGTTGTCCATGGTAGCTAGTGTTGAAACCATGAAAGAAGACTTGTAAGTTTAGGTAGCCTAAGGGTTTATTGACTATTTTATTCATACAAGCATGCAGGACAGCAGTGATGACTTTGTGGTTTACATTTTATACCTCAAATTGTAAGAGATGTGCAGGTGAAGGATTATAACTTGTCACCTTGTTGTCCAGCTAACACCCTCATAACTACAAAGGGCCTTGATGGACACACCTCACTACTCCACAAGAACAAACATCCTAAGTTCATGCCAACAACTGCATCCTTGTGGCTGTGATGGCCGAGTGGTTAAGGCGTTGGACTTGAAATCCAATGGGGTTTCCCCACGCAGGTTCAAACCCTGCTCACAGCGATAGTTTGAGGCTGGTTTGTGTTATATAACACTGAAACAGCTACAAAACGTACCAAGTTGTATGTTCCCAACTAGTAGAGCAAACACTATACTACAGCTTTTCTATTCCAAGCAATTCATAAAACCTCAATCCTCATCACTACTCTGCAAGAACAAACAAACACATCCTAATTTCATGCTAAAACTTGCATCTTTGCAGCTGTGATGGCTGTCACAGTGTTGTCCACCCAACACACATGTAACTACAAAAGGATGCAGACTTTGATGTGCCCTAAGAAGTTCAAAGGACACCTAAATTTTATGTAAAAAAACATGACTTTACAGCTGTGATGGCCGAGTGGTTAAGGCGTTGGACTTGAAATCCAATGGGGTTTCCCCACGCAGGTTCAAACCCTGCTCACAGCGATAGTGTCTGTTGGTTGTCAGTGGTTTGTTGTACCTTACTAACTGGGTCAAAATATACTGCACCTTTTCCTTCCTGTACAATGTGTAAAACCTCAAACATACCTACTTCATTCACAAAAGCATGCATCAGTTGCAGGACAGCTGTGATCTGTGGTTTATGTGCAACCATATGAGATATCCGCTCAAAGATTCATACCCTACAAACCTTGCCAGACCACAGAAAGTTTCGGAGACATCTTAATTTCATGTCAAAAAGCATGTCTTTCCAATCCAATGGGGTTTCCCCGTGCAGGTTCAAACCCTGCTCACAGCGATGGCACCTGTCAATCTTTGTGCAATACCATTTTGGATTGAACACACTTCTACCTACAAAGGGCCTTCATCAACAGATCTCTCCAAACTGTAAGAAGTTCCAAAAACACCAGGAATTCTAAGTCAAAAGTTCTGCCATTACAGCTGTGATGGCCGAGTGGTTAAGGCGTTCAAGGGCCTTCATTGAATGTAACTACAAAAGGTTTTATATCGACCTTGCTGCACCACAAGACGTTCCTAAACCATTCTAATTTCACGTTAAGAAGCAGCTGTGATGGCCGAGTGGTTAAGGCGTTGGACTTGAAATCCAATGGGGTTTCCCCACGCAGGTTCAAACCCTGCTCACAGCGATGGTGTCTGTGATTTGTCGATCTTGCACAGCATTGAAATATGCAGTAAAAGCCTTGAACTGAGCAACAGTTGTGCTCTGTAGTCTACCGAGTAAGACTCAGTCTCTACTAAATCCCATTTAACTCTAGTAAATATGTAAAATCTCAAACAGAACAACTTTATTCATAAAACCAATGATCTCCATGTGTAGGTTGGGAGCCTGTCATAGTGGTGTCCACCCAACACACTTGTAACTACAAAGGGTCTTTATATGATTTCGCTACCATCTCTCAAAAGCATCATTTGCTCTACAGCTGTGATGGCCGAGTGGTTAAGGCGTTGGACTTGAAATCCAATGGGGTTTCCCCACGCAGGTTCAAATCCTACTCACAGCGATGGCATCTGTGTGTTGTCCATGGTAGCTAGTGTTGAAACCATGAAAGAAGACTTGTAAGTTTAGGTAGCCTAAGGGTTTATTGACTATTTTATTCATACAAGCATGCAGGACAGCAGTGATGACTTTGTGGTTTACATTTTATACCTCAAATTGTAAGAGATGTGCAGGTGAAGGATTATAACTTGTCACCTTGTTGTCCAGCTAACACCCTCATAACTACAAAGGGCCTTGATGGACACACCTCACTACTCCACAAGAACAAACATCCTAAGTTCATGCCAACAACTGCATCCTTGTGGCTGTGATGGCCGAGTGGTTAAGGCGTTGGACTTGAAATCCAATGGGGTTTCCCCACGCAGGTTCAAACCCTGCTCACAGCGATAGTTTGAGGCTGGTTTGTGTTATATAACACTGAAACAGCTACAAAACGTGCCAAGTTGTATGTTCCAACTAGTAGAGCAAACACTATACTACAGCTTTTCTATTCCAAGCAATTCATAAAACCTCAATCCTCATCACTACTCTGCAAGAACAAACAAACACATCCTATTTTCATGCTAAAACTTGCATCTTTGCAGCTGTGATGGCTGTCACAGTGTTGTCCACCCAACACACATGTAACTACAAAAGGATGCAGACTTTGATGTGCCCTAAGAAGTTCAAAAGACACCTAAATTTTATGTAAAAAAACATGACTTTACAGCTGTGATGGCCGAGTGGTTAAGGCGTTGGACTCGAAATCCAATGGGGTTTCCCCACGCAGGTTCAAACCCTGCTCACAGCGATGGTGTCTGTTGGTTGTCAGTGGTTTGTTGTACCTTACTAACTGGGTCAAAATATACTGCACCTTTTCCTTCCTGTACAATGTGTAAAACCTCAAACATACCTACTTCATTCACAAAAGCATGCATCAGTTGCAGGACAGCTGTGGTCTGTGGTTTATGTGCAACCATATGAGATATCCGATCAAAGATTCATACCCTACAGACCTTGCCAGACCACAAAAAGTTTCCGAGACATCTTAATTTCATGTCAAAAAGCATGTCTTTCCAATCCAATGGGGTTTCCCCGTGCAGGTTCAAACCCTGCTCACAGCGATGGCACCTGTCAATCTTTGTGCAATACCATTTTGGATTGAACACACTTCTACCTACAAAGGGCCTTCATCAACAGATCTCTCCAAACTGTAAGAAGTTCCAAAAACACCAGGAATTCTAAGTCAAAAGTTCTGCCATTACAGCTGTGATGGCTGAGTGGTTAAGGCGTTCAAGGGCCTTCATTGAATGTAACTACAAAAGGTTTTATATCGATCTTGCTGCACCACAAGACGTTCCTAAACCATTCTAATTTCATGTTAAGAAGCAGCTGTGATGGCCGAGTGGTTAAGGCGTTGGACTTGAAATCCAATGGGGTTTCCCCACGCAGGTTCAAACCCTGCTCACAGCGATGCTGTCTGTGATTTGTCGTTCTTGCACAGCATTGAAATATGCAGTAAAAGCCTTGAACTCAGCAACAGTTGTGCTCTCTACTCTACTGAGTAAGACTCAGTCTCTACTAAATCCCATTTAACTCTAGTAAATATGTAAAATCTCAAACAGAACAACTTTATTCATAAAACCAATGATCTCCATGTGTAGGTTGGGAGCCTGTCATAGTGGTGTCCACCCAACACACTTGTAACTACAAAGGGTCTTTATATGACTTCGCTACCATCTCTCAAAAGCATCATTTGCTCTACAGCTGTGATGGCCGAGTGGTTAAGGCATTGGACTTGACATCCAATGGGGTTTCCCCATGCAGGTTCAAACCCTGCTCACAGCGATGACACCAGTGTGTTGTCCATGCTAGCTAGTGTTGAAACTGCTAAAAAAAAAGACTCCAAGTTGTAAGTTTCCAACGTGTGACAATCAACTTACTAGATTTTTACATAAGACAACTGTGTGGTTGACATCTTGAAATCGTATGAGATGTCCAGATGAAGCATTATAACTTATCACCTTGTTGTCCACCGAACACACTCGTAACTACAAAGGGTGATCGGTTGATGGACAGCCCTCACTACTTCACAAGAACTAAGTTCAAGCCAATAATTGCGTCCTCATGGCTGTGATGGCCGAGTGGTTAAGGCGTTGGACTTGAAATCCAATGGGGTTTCCCCGCGCAGATTCAAACCCTGCTCACAGCGATGGCACCTTTGAGTCGTCCAGTAGCTTTAAAATTGTGATTAAAAAGAAGTTCATTCCAAAAAGGAACCCTGGTAATAGTGGTCTACTGAATATCTACACTTAGACATCTCCTTTTCTTGCAATGTGTAAAACCTCAAATGTAAGATAACAATAACAACTGTTTGAAGGTCCAGTTACCGAACAACAAGAAAATTCAGGATTTCTTCCGGATTATTACCAAAATGTAATCATCTCTTCATGGTAGCGTTCCCAACATTCACTGAAAGATTAACAAAAATCTCATCTGAATGTTTGGAGTTATTTTGCGAAACAGGCAGAGAAACACTGGTGATCACATTACCTCTTATAAATAAATAATACAAGTTGACAAAATATGACTAAAACTAATATTTGCATTTGACACAAGACCAACTGACCAACCACAGAATGAAATACGCCCACAGCTACTGGATGGATCGATATGATCCAGACATTCATGTTCCCCATAGTATGGATCCTATAGACTATACTTTGACCTATAGAACCATCATTGGGTCATAAATACAGATTAAATGTGTGGTTCGTTCAGAGAACAGATTTACCGTTGTATGGATCAAACTGCCAGGCGCTGGTTCTGGTCTCAGTGTAGGTCTCCAGTCGGTACTACAGAAGAGTCAGAAACAACACTAATTCATGTTCATGTTATCATAAACACATTATTTCTGTCCACATATCTTCACCCAATTAAAATAATGGCCTAAGTCATTTTTTCAAGGTTTTGGGAAAACACATAAAAATTGATCAAATGAAGAAAATCTTTTATTTGTTAATTAAACTGTCCTAAACTTTTATTCCATAGTTAAACTCTAAATTTACATTACCTGAAGTTCAATAAACTAATGGTTTTCACCACTTTTCCAGCTCTTATTTGCCTGTTTGTTATTGAACGTAACTCATCTCCAACGTCCAGTTTTCACAACTTTTTTAATGAATGTTTAATGGACTGAAGATCCTGGAACTTCCTTTATTTCTTTATATTTAGCTACATATTTATTGCATTTATTGATATGCACAGCACTGCATATTAAATTATTATTAAAGTATATTTGACCTGCACTAATGTACAGTGTATTCTACTTTTATTCTACTTTTATACTTGAGTTTGTCTATTTAATTATTGCCAACAAACCAGACTTTAATTGCATTTCCTCTCTATCTCTGAATGTGTCCATACAGGACGTATTTCTAACATAAGACACATGCATGTGTTGCTCGGAGCAGTAAAAGCTCTGACCCTGTACACCACGATGGGTTTGAGCTCTTTGAAGGTCAGGTTCCTGGCAGGTTTGGAGCTGTACCAGAACTTAGATTCCACAAACTTGAGCAGAGCCTCTCTGGCCACCTCCTCTGACACTGTGGGGACTCTGGAAGAGGAAAAGGAAATGTTCAATTATTTAAATCCATCATAGACATATGTGTTAGCTGCAGAGGTGTCAGATATCCAAGTATAAATACTTCATACTAAGTAGAAACTTCTGGTATCTATACTTACTTAAAATATCCCTGGTATTCCTGTTTCATTCCAGCTTGTTGACTAATTTCATTGTAAAAGTCTTTGTATTATTTCTCCTGCTGTGCCCTAAATTATAACAGATCCAGTCATTTTTCCTATTAAAATACTTTTAAAAGAACAATACAAAGCATAAAATGCATTTTCACTATTCTAAAATATGATGACAACTCATATATTAGGAGTTAAAGGTTGTTTTTGACTAAAAATCACTGGATCTCATTAGTAAGTATTAGATTTTATTTAGTATTATCTGTTGGAATGCATTTAAAGAGACATTACAACACAAAGTGATTATAGCTCATATATTTTGACAGGTAACTGTTCTTTTTTTCCATTTTAGTAGTTTTAAAACCAGAACTTTTACACTTTTACTTGAGTTGATACTCTAACTTCTACAGGAGTAATTTTAAAGGCTAGTATCTTATATTTCTGAGTAAAAGCCTTTTGACGCTGTGGTTACCTGACGTTGGGCACCAAAGTGTTCCTGTTGAGTTCAGGCTGAGGGTTGTAGGCAGCGGGGGGTGGGTACAGCGGGTTGTCGTCCTCTGGACACAGAAACCAGAAATAAGCACATGAGACATGAGCAATGCTGCAAAAAACAAAGAGAGAACAGAAGACTCACGTCCTCGGAAGCCCTGGTATCCATGTATGTCGTCCAGCCAGCCAGGAGGGGGCGCTGAGGGTCCTTCCTCTGGGATGTTAGGATCAAAAAAGTCTGGAATAAACAAATAAATTCCATTATTTGTCTTTTTTTTTTTCATTTAACCGGATCTGAAAACGTCTAAAAGACACTTTTGGTATATGAAGGACTACTTATTTACACATTCCTGTGTTAAAATCCCACCCTGAAGGGATCAATGTGCTCTGTGTATTCTTCAATTTCAAATTAAAATTAAGGAGATTATCACACTCATGCCTCCAGTTTTTTCCAGTTTTTTGCTGTGATCTTACATTGACACCCAGTGATTCTAACCTTTTAACTGCTGTCTATATTTAATGTTGTCCCAATTTATTTATTTACATTCTATTGTACAATGATTATTTAGTTTTTCTTTCATTTATCCTTCTGTTTTTTAAATGCACCATAAAAAATGTTAAGATTAAAGCTTCTATTTGCTTATTTATTTAATGTTTCGATATCACAAAATGCTGCGTGTGAGCATTATAAATGTGTGTTGTTCTTGACAACAGGCCATGTGGACAGTGTTTCTGTCAGTGTGGCAGGAAGGGAGGACCAGGATGCATTACATTCTTTAGAAGAGGCTGTCAGCAGAGGGAAACAACAGGCTGCAATAACTAAAGGCTCAATAACAGCCAGAAATATACACACTACACACCATATAACTCATTACTCTGAAGGAATGTCTGTCTCAAAGCTGAAGATCCATCACTTTACTGTTATAGAAGTCTATAGAACACAGGAAATAGTCTGATTTTTAAAAAGCTTGATTCAGAGAATTGCATCTGAGACTAATTGATTAATCGTTGCAGCTCTATTAGAGATGGATTCTTGTGTTTTTCACAGCAGTTTCTCAGACATGCTTGGGGTAAACGGCTGCAATCTGCAATGTCACCACTAGATGCTGCCAGAAAACTACGCACTGCACCTTTAAGACAAGGATCCCTCTGCACTGACATGGTTTTCATTTCCAACATTCACTGAAGTTTGATGGAACTTTTTGAGTTCTCTTCTGACAAAGCAGAGTATATTGAACATATCTAATTTTTAGTTGCTATTTTCACCACAGAATTGCCCAAAAATTCTGGCATTTAAAGGGTGAAAAATATTAAATTAAATTAATCTTTGCCAGTTTTGACTCTATATACTGTATAGTTTCAAATATAAGCAATTTATATACATACTGGGTAAACCAGGATTTCTTCCAGATCATTAGAAAAACTCAATCTGTTCATTTCCAACATTCCCTAAAAGTTTGACGAAAATCTGGAGTGAAATTTTGCTCAAAAACAGACAAACTGGTGATTGTAATGAGAAATGTTATATTTCTTTTGATTATCACTGCTCAAATGTGTTCTCTGGACTTAGACCTGTACATTGATAAGGCTGTGTATGTGTACAAGTTTAAGGAAGAGTATATGATTAGAAGATCTGATAATCCAGGCTAACGACCGGGCTACGTGATAGTTACTGTATATAAGGATGGATCTCATAGCTGCTGGGGATAGAGTGCTGCACCTTATTCGGTTGAATAGTTAGATTCTTGTCTCTGATTGTTGGTCATTGCTAAATAACTGATGGTTCTTTTATTTAATAAACCACTTGAATTTTCATATACTTTAGTTGTTCCTTATTCCTCACCTAGAGGCTTTTCTGCCTTCACAGTGATCATGTTACCTCCTTGGTGGAGGTAAAAAGCTCAAATATATCTGCATTGTTTGAGGTACGGAACTGTCTTCATGTAGGTTTATATCCTTGTCCACCCAACACACTCATAATTACAGAAAGACTTTATACATAGACCTTGTTGCTCTACAAAATGTCAAAATGCTCATATTTGCAGCTGTGATGGCCGAGTGGTTAAGGCGTTGGACTTGAAATCCAATGGGGTTTCCCCGCGCAGGTTCGAACCCTGCTCACAGCGATGGCACCAGTTTGTTGTCCATGCTAGCTAGTGTTGAAACCGCTAAAAAAAAAACTCCAAGTTGCAATCAACTTACTTAAGCATGACTACTTTATACATAAGACATCTGCAGGACGACTGTGTGGTTGACATCTTGAAATCGTATGAGATGTCCAGATGAAGCCTTATAACTTATCACCTTGTTGTCCAGCTAACACACTCGGAACTACAAAGGGTCTTGATGGACACATCTCACCACTCCGCAAGAACTACCAAAATCCTAACTCCATGCCAAAAAGTGCATCCTTGTGGCTGTGATGGCCGAGTGGTTAAGGCGTTGGACTCGAAATCCAATGGGGTTTCCCCACGCAGGTTCAAACCCTGCTCACAGCGTAAGTGTCTGAGATTCGTTTGTGTTATATAGCATTGAAACAGCTACAAAATGCGCCAAGTTATAAGTTCCCTACTAGTAGAGCAGACACTATACTACAACTACTCTTTTCCATGCAATTCATAAAACCTCAAACGTCTCTACTTAATTCATAAAAGCAAGAATCAGCTCCCGGATAACTGTGTTGTTGATATCTGGGATTTGAAATCTGTCAGGATTATACCCTGTCACAGTGTTGAACACCTAACACTTTTGTAACTAGTGAGAGCCTTTATAGAGCATAACGACAAAAGGACTTTTTATATCGACCTTGCCACACCACAAGAAGTTCAAAAAACATTCTAATTTCGTGTCAAAAAAACCATCTTCTGAGCTGTGATGGCCGAGTGGTTAAGGCGTTGGACTTGAAATCCAATGGGGTTTCCCCACGCAGGTTCAAACCCTGCTCACAGCGATGGCATCTGTCACTTGTAAATGTTATGTAGCATTGAGACACCGTTGAAATAAGCCAAAGAACCCTTATACAAGGCAGCAGCTGCTGTAGTCTATTGAGTAAATAAAACCCTCTTTAACTCTAATACCATGTGTAAAAAATAAAAGACTACTTCATTTGTAAAAGCATGCATCAGTTGCATCATGGCTGTGTGGTTGACAACTTAACATTTTATAAGATGTCCATGTGTATGTTGGTACCCTGTCACATTATTATTGTCCACACAATACTCTAGTAAATACAAAAGGACGACATATTTAGACTTTGCCAGTCTCCGGGAAGTTCTGAAAACATCCTGATTTCATGTCAAGATGCAGGTCTTTACAGCTGTGATGGCCGAGAGGTTAAGGCGTTGGACTCGAAATCCAATGGGGTTTCCCCGCACAGGTTCGAACCCTGTTCACAGCGATGACATCTGTAACTTGTCCATGTTACGTTGCTACAAAGTTGTAAGGTTCCAACAAACGACCCTGGTAATATGGTCAGTGAAACACTTTTCTTTTCCATGCAATATTACTGAGGTTGAGTACTGAGTACTTGAGGTTCCATAGCATTGAAACAGATAAAAAAGAAAAAAAAACGTAATCAATAATCTGCTCATGGTACCATTCACAACAGTCCTTGTAAGTTTAATGAAAATACGGTCCAACAGACAAACAAATAGACCTCACCACACCACAAGACCTTCCAATACCATCCTAATTTTATGGCAAAAAGCATGTCTTTACAGCTGTGATGGCCGAGTGGTTAAGGCGTTGGACTTGAAATCCAATGGGGTTTCCCCACGCAGGTTCAAACCCTGCTCACAGCGATGGCATCTGTTAGTCTTCCATAGCAATGAAACAACAAAAAAGTCTCAACTTCCAACTGTGTAGTGGCAATCATGGTATCTGTGCAATTTCTAAAAAAAACTCAAATCTACACACTTGATTCATTGAAGTATGTTGTTGATATCTTGGACTTATAATCATATGAGATCTCTGTTTGTACCATGTCACAGCCTTTTGGACAAAGGTCTTCATAGACAGATCTTGTCACACCCTAACAATTTACAAAAACACCAGAATTTTATGTCAAAAGCTCCATTTTTGCAGCTGTGATGGCCGAGTGGTTAAGGCGTTGGACTCGAAATCCAATGGGGTTTCCCCGCACAGGTTCGAACCCTGTTCACAGCGATGACATCTGTGACTTGTCCATGTTACGTTGCGACAAAGTTGTAAGGTTCCAACAAACAACCCTGGTAATATGGTCAGTGAAACACTTTTCTTTTCCATGCAATATTACTGAGGTTGAGTACTGAGTACTTGAGGTTCCATAGCATTGAAACAGATAAAAAAGAAAAAAAAAAACGTAATCATCTGCTCATGGTACCATTCACAACAGTCCTTGTAAGTTTAATGAAAATACGGTCCAACAGACAAACAAATAGACCTCACCACACCACAAGACCTTCCAATACCATCCTAATTTTATGGCAAAAAGCATGTCTTTACAGCTGTGATGGCCGAGTGGTTAAGGCGTTGGACTCGAAATCCAATGGGGTTTCCCCGCGCAGGTTCAAACCCTGCTCACAGCGATGATACTTGTCAGCTCTCCAAGTTACATAGCTAAAACACTCTGATAATAGGTGTCTAGTGGCAATTAACCCTTGTTTTCTATACAAGGTGTAAAACCTTAAACATTTCTGTTTCATTCATAAAAGCAGGACAGCTGTGATGTTGACAGCTGAGATTTAAAATCTGTCCACATGCAGGATTAGATGCTGTCATGTCACAGACTTTTTATACGGACCATGTCGTGCCACAGAAGTTCCAAAACCATTCTAATTTCATGTCTAAAAGTGCGTTTTTATAGCTGTGATGGCCGAGTGGTTAAGGCGTTGGACTTGAAATCCAATGGGGTTTCCCCGCGCAGGTTCAAACCCTGCTCACAGCGATGGCACCTCTTCCATGTTACAAAGCATTTGAAACGGCTACAAAGCGCAAAGGACCTATATTAACTGATATGTAGGAGCATTCAGTACTTGACATTTTCACAGAGTTGTCCATCTAACACACTTGAAACTAGAAGTTGCCCTCATCGATTGACCTCTACACTCCATAAGAAGTTCCAAAACCATCCTATATGGCAGGGGTGTCAAACTGCGGTCCTGGAGGGCTGGTGTGGGTGCAAGCTTTTGTTCAAACCAAGCAGTACCACACCTGATTCTACTAATGAAAGTCCTAAGCAAGGGCTGTAGTGGCTGATTAGTAGAAACAGGTGTGTAACGCCTTGGTTGGAACAAAAACCTGCACCCACACCGGCCCTCCAGGACTGGAGTTTGCCACATGTGCTATATGGTATCACCACCAGGTGACTCCAAACCAGCACCCATTTGAAGGTCTATTTACCGCAATTTTACCAAACAACAGAAGATTCCAAGCGATCAAGAAACCAGGATTTGTTCCGTATCATTACCAAAATTTAATTATCTGCCCAGACTGAAATTTTGATTCATCTTGCCAACAAACAGCCAGACCTTACCTCACATTACCTCGTTGGCAGAGGTAATAACACTTTTAAAGTGGATGTAAAAATGTTACTGTAGTAGAAGAGTTGAGGCCCATTTTACTACAAGTTCTGACACAAATGTCCGCTTTGCTGTAAAAGTACCTTGGAATAAATTTATCCGAAGAGACAAGTCAGCTCCCCCTTTGTTTCAGAGATATATACTTTGTTAAAAATTTGGATTCTTTGAACTTAATGTAAAGTTTCACACCAACTCTGTTTTTATAGTTGTAGCAGAAGAAGCATAATTATGGGATTTCGTCTTCTGTTGGCAGGTATTCTGATAAAAATAAAAGGCTTGTCTCTTTGGATGAATTTATTCCTATGGGTCTTAGGTATTTTCACACTAAACTTACAATAAAATGTCACTTAACTCCTCTACGACTGAATTAAATTAAAGTTATAAAAGTTTGACTAACGCTCAAATAATACAACTGCATTAACGTGACTAAAGACTTAAAAACAGCTAGAAATATACACACTACAGAGTCATGACTCCATTACTGAGGTAAATAGCATACCAACTTCTATTTCGGTTCACCAGTAGGTTTTAGGACTGTCTGTCCTATTCATTTATTACTTTCTGCTCATTGTGTTCCTTCAACCTCACTCACGTTTCCCTGTTTCTTCCAGATGTTCACCAGATGTTCTATACTTCCTCTGCTGATTCCCTTCTCCTCATTCTGCCTCATCTACCCAGTATCTATTGGCCTACACCTGCCGACATGTGAGTGTTATAGCTGTTAATCCAAATCCTTTTAGCAAATCTAGTTGTTAGCTTGGTTGTTCGTACCGTATGTAGTAAAATATCAAAACACAAAGAGAGCGTTAAATCCATGTAGGCCATTTAGGGTTTGTTTTACTCTTTAACAGGAATTCAAGACTGAGTTTGGGCACATAATCCACAGGTATGGACAAACTACAACAACCAACCAGCAAATACACACTTCTAACACACCCTGTTTGTGTCAGCTGTTTTCATGGTTAATGGGATGGTTGTGACGCCTCACTGGGCTTCACAGAGCAGCTGTCTTTACTTTATTGAATATTGCTGCTGCATTGGATTAGCCAAAGTGTGATTGGAAAAATATGATTCCTTTATAAGTCTGAATGATATTGCAGGGGGATGTTTTTCATTTCAGAAACACAAATAGAACATTTAAGGTAATAATAAAAGTTCTCACTGTTGGTGAGTAGATGAAATCTTGTGAATCTGAACAATCCAGATAAAGATAGAAGAAATTAAACGGCAACTTTTTTGATGATGGATTCATCATTGTTAATACATTATTAAGAAAAGAAGCTAAAGTTGTGGTATCAATATTTTCTGGTTTCTTAAGAAAACATGATATCTTTGGGTTTTGCTTCTGCTTTTAAATATTTCAAGTGCAGGATGAAGTTAATCCTGAAATCCTGGTAGGAATCACTTTTATTTTAATGAAAACGTAGGGTTAGGGTTAGGGGGGTTAGGGTGGGGTTAGGGTTGGGGTTGGGGTTGGGGTTAGGGGTTAGGGTTGGGGTTGGTGTTGGGGGTAAGGGGTTAAGGGTTAGGGTTAGGGTTGGGGTTGGGGTTAGGGTTAGGGGTTGGGGTTAAGGGTTAGGTTAGGGTTGGGGTTAGGGTTGGGGTTGGGGTTAGGGTTATCTTGAACTGAGGGGCTGCATAAAGGACCAACATATGATAAATAAGGAGTTTTTAATAGAAAAAATATGCAAATATATTCCAATATAAATAAAAATGTCCTTTAACGATGCCTCCAATGCTTCAACTCTTGTGTTCAACATCAGAACAACTAATAACAATAGTTGGTAGCAGCAAAGGAACCTCATGGAGTTTATGTAATACTTGTTATCGTTTCTAATAATTATGTTTGGGTTTCAGCATCAGTAAAAACAATCTCACAAAATACCAAGTAAGAATGTTTTACAGCAACAATGTGATATTACATAAATACATACAATAGTGCCTTGATTAAGAAGCTTCCGAGGCACCACGCAGCTATTTAATGCGTGCGTCATGATTTTATCCCACACAAACGCTCGCTCTTAGCAACACAACAGCAGCCGGTGTTTTTCACTCCCGAGCTGCCGGCCAGATAAAAATACACCAGAGTCAGTGTGCTCGTGTCACGCTTTACACAATACCTCTGGCTGCGGGATAAAAATATCAGCGAGAAGGTGTTTCCCCAAAAAGATCTGGGCGGAGATGGAAGGAGTGTGAGAACAGCATGGAGGGAGGTAGAGACTCATTAAGAGAGGGAAAAATAAAAAGAGAGGAGGGAGGTGGAGAAGGAATGTGAGGGGGGAACTACCGAGGCTTTAACTGGACAATGCATCCAAAATACTCCTAAAGAAATCTTCTTGTGCTCTTTGTTGATCTGTAGCTCTAAATATAAAAGTTATTCATGAGTAAAAATGTGCAGACTGCATGAGTGTGATGAGACCTGCAGGTCAACAGGTGGTCAACAGGTGGTCAACAGGTGGTCAACAGGTGGTCAACAGGTGGTCAACAGGTGGTCAACAGGTGGTCAACAGGTGGTCAACAGGTGGTCAACAGTGAAACCTGCACCTGCAACCTCAACCTGGAAGGTTCGGCAGCATTTACTGGGAAAAAAATGGAAATAAAATATTCATAACTATGGTTTATTAGTAAATAATTCAATCAAAATGGAAAACAGACAGATAAAGGGCACTTTCACACCACTAGTTTAATTATTTAGTCTGCACCAGGCAATAAAATGTTTAATAATTAGCATATAGACTCTGTAATCTGGTGATAGCCAGGCTACAAAGGAACCATATTTGCTCCAATCTTCTGGTAGAAATAAAAGTCAATTTTGACTCGTTATGGGTAATTATGGATTTTGAGAAGTTGGAACCAGAGAATCCTTGGACATTTTCTTCTTAAAAGTGATTCAAATCAAAAACAGATGGTGGTTCATCTGATAATTAATTGATTAATCATTGCAGCTCTACTGGAGATGAACTTTTGTGTTTTTTACAGTCATGGTAGTGCTTCAGTCTGCAATCTCACCACTAGATGCTGCCAGAAACTGGTGCCTGTTAAGGCCATTTACATGTAGAAACCAGGATTTCTTCCTGATCATGACCAACATTGAATCAACGTATTCATGGTTCCATTTCCAACATTCACAGAAAGTTTGATGAAAATCAGGGCCAAACTTTTCATCTTGCTGACAAACAGACCATTGCTACACCACAAAAAGTTTCTAAGACATCTTAATTTCATGTCAAAAAGCATGTGTTCACAGCTGTGATGGCCGAGTGGTTAAGGCGTTGGACTTGAAATCCAATGGGGTTTCCCCGCGCAGGTTCAAACCCTGCTCACAGCGGTAGCACCTGCCAATCTTCGTGCAATACTATTTTGGATCTAACACACTTCTACCTACAAAGGGCCTTGTGTAACTCAAATTAAGTGTAAGAAGTTCCGAAAACACCAGGAATTCTAAGTCGAAAGCTTGTCATTTACAGCTGTGATGGCCGAGAGGTTAAGGCGTTGGACTCGAAATCCAATGGGGTTTCCCCGCGCAGGTTCGAACCCTGCTCACAGCGATAACATCTGTAAGTCTTCCATAGCATTGAAATGACTTATAAAAATGTCATCATTGGTTTGTGGTACCATTCATCAAACGCTGATAAAAACCTAGTCCAAACTTTCTGATATATCTTGCTAACAGAGAGGTGAACACATTAACACTAACAGAGGTGAACACATTACCTCCTTGTCAGAGGTAAAACACTTAAATATATCAGCATCATTCATAAAAGCATGCAACAGGTGAAGAACTGTCACAGTGCTGTCCAACCAACACACTTGTAACTACAAAGGGACTTCATATATATCTATATAGACCTCATCACAACAGAAGATATTCCAAAAACATCTGAATTTCATGCCTAAAAAAAAGGTGTTTATAGCTGTGATGGCCGAGTGGTTAAGGCGTTGGACTTGAAATCCAATGGGGTTTCCCCGCGCAGGTTCAAACCCTGCTCACAGCGGTAGCACCTGCCAATCTTCGTGCAATACCATTTTGGATCTAACACACTTCTACCTACAAAGGGCCTTGTGTAACTCAAATAAAGTGTAAGAAGTTCCGAAAACACCAGGAATTCTAAGTCGAAAGCTTGGCATTTACAGCTGTGATGGCCGAGAGGTTAAGGCGTTGGACTCGAAATCCAATGGGGTTTCCCCGCGCAGGTTCGAACCCTGCTCACAGCGATGACATCTGTAAGTCTTCCATAGCATTGAAATGACTTATAAAATTGTCATCATTGGTTTGTGGTACCATTCATCAAAGGCTGATAAAAACCTAGTCCAAACTTTTTGATATATCTTGCTAACAGAGAGACAAACGTTGGTGATCACATTACCTCCTTGTCAGAGGTAAAACACTTAAACTGTCACAGTGCTGTCCAACCAACACACTTGTAACTACAAAGGGACTTCATATATATATATAGACCTCATCACAACAGAAGATATTCCAAAAACATCTTAATTTCATGCCAAAAACAGGTGTTCACAGCTGTGATGGCCGAGTGGTTAAGGCGTTGGACTTGAAATCCAATGGGGTTTCCCCACGCAGGTTCAAACCCTGCTCACAGCGATGGCATCTGTATCCAGTCGATGTTATATTACACCATGTTGTAAGTTTCCAACAAGTTCCAAAAACACCAGGAATTCCAAGTCGAAAGTTCTGCCTTTGCGGCTGTGATGGCTGGGGAGTTAAGGCGTTCAAGGGCCTTAATTGAATGTAACTACAAAAGGACTTTCTATATTGACCTTGCTACACCACAAGAAGTTCCTAAACCATTCTAATTTCATGTCAAAAAGAAGTTCTGTACAGCTGTGATGGCCGAGTGGTTAAGGCGTTGGACTTGAAATCCAATGGGGTTTCCCCGCGCAGGTTCAAACCCTGCTCACAGCGCTAGCACCTATGATGGGACTTGTCGAACTCACAGCCTTGAACTCAGCAGCACTGGTGCTCTGTAGTCTACTGAGTAATCTGTCTCTACTAAACCCCAATTTAACTCTAGCACAATGTGTAAAATCAAACAACATGCACCAGATGGATGTGTGGTTGACATTTTGAACTAGAAATTGTATAAGATGTGTGGCTCGGTAGCTTGTCACAGTGGTGTCCACCCAACACACTTGTAACTACAAACGGTCTTTATATATAACCTTCGCCACCTCACAGGTTCCAAAAACATCCTAATTTCAAGTAAAAAATAATCTCTCTTAATTTCATACCAAAAACATGTCTTTATAGCTGTTCCAAAGTTCCAAAACCATTCTAATTTCATGTCAAAAAAGTCATTTTCGGAGCTGTGATGGCCGAGTGGTTAAGGCGTTGGGCTTGAAATCCAATGGGGTTTCCCCACGCAGGTTCAAACCCTGCTCACAGCGATAGCACCTGTGAATCTTCATAGCATATTGGCTCTATCACACTTCTCACTACAAATCTAAAAAAAAAGATATTCTGAAAACACCATGTCTTCTTAGTTGAAAGTTCTGCCTTTACAGTTGTGACGACAAGAGTGGTTAAGGCATTCAAAGAATGGTGTCCTTCATAGAATGTAACCTTGCCATGCCACAAGAAGTTCCTAAACCATTTTATGGTTTTACCGATTTACCAATTTTAGGTCAAAAAGCAGCTCTTTTTAGCCATGATGGCCAAGTGGTTAAGGCGTTGGACTTGAAATTCAACAGGGTTGATTCTAGTACAATGTGTAAAAACTTTGCCACTTCAGGGGAAGTTCCAAAAACATCCTAATTTCCTGTCAAATCCGCTCACAGCGGTAGCACCTGTCAATCTTTGTGCAATACCATTTTGGATCTAACACACTTCTACCTACAAATGGCCTTCATCTATAGATCTCAGCAAAGTCCAAGAAGTTCCGAAAACACCAGGAATTCTAAGTCGAACGGTCGGCGTTTACAGCTGTGATGGCCGAGAGGTTAAGGCGTTGGACTCGAAATCCAATGCGGTTTCCCCACGCAGGTTCAAACCCTGCTCACAGCGATAGTGTCTGAGACATGGAATGCTCAGATTGACAGTCCACACCCTCAAAATCATAACTTTACTATTATAGAATACTAAAAAACAAGAAAATTATCAGATTTTGAGAAGTTGGAACCGGAGACAACTTTTTGAAGAATTTTCTTTTTCAAAATGACTCAAATCGATGAACAAAATTTTTGGCAATTAATGTTACAGTTGATTTATCATCGCAGGTTTAATAAAGACAGACTTTTGTGTTTTTCACAGCCATCGTACATTAGTTTCTCCAACATTCTCGGGGTAATCCTTCACAATCTCACCACGAGATGCTGCCAGAAATCATCCATCGGAACAACCCTATCCTGAACCTTTCAGCACAGAATGTTAGGTTCAGTTCTGGTGGCGACTATAATTAGACATTTGATTCATGGTCATGTTTGGACAGCAGGTCTTAAGAACCAGTTCTGACCATAAATCATCATAAATCAGCTGTCAGCAGGCGTCTGGACTCCCTGCAGAAACAGAAAGCTCGTTTTCCTTTTCCACTGCAGCACAACTCAACTATTCCAGTAATAGTTAGAGCTAATGAGCCATTGTTGGATGTTTACATTTTTCAAATTGAAGGACCATGATGTTTTTTCTACCTTATTTTTCCTGCTATAACAATAACATACCACTAGGACATTACCATTACGATATTTTTTCCCCGCAAACTATTACAAAACATCCGTTTCTGCATCATGAAGAGTTTGCTTCCATTTAGGGACATTCATGATTAACAAGTATAACCAATAATAATATCATTTAGACCAATTAAGACTATTTAAAAAAAAAGGTTTCCTTTGGTTGTTAATCGTCAGTCAGCTCAGAGCAGAGTGATGTGTTTTTTTGTTACAGGGATCTCGGTGCTGAAGGATTCAAAGTGTGTTTTAGTTCAGTTAATCTCTGAGGTTGGAGGCGAGTGAAGAGAGAGGAGAGATAACGGAGGCAGCAGCAGGGGGGAAAACCAGCCTCGGTCCAGCTGCCGCCTCCTCCCTCTGCTGCTGGTGCCCCATCGATGGCTGGAAGACAACAGCAGCTTCAGCGCCATCTAGACGCCGATATAGTGTTGATTTCATCCGACGAGACTAGAGGAAATATACTCAACGATGAAATCAATGCCCTTAACCACTGATTGTGAGGAAAAAAGATGAGAAAATCTACTTTATTAAATAAGAACTTAATACAATGTCCTTCTTTTTGGTCTAAATCACAATCAAAAAAGTGCCTTCACTGCTAGATATGTGTTTGTAGCATCCATCAGTGCTGTCGGCACTAAATGCGGCGACGTCTCTGCTACTGTTTTAACCTGCTGGGTTACACTATTACATTTTTAGCGTGTAGGGAACATTCAGCTCGGTCCAGTAACTCCGGTGGTGTCACCTTAAAACACGTCCTTGTGTCGCACTGAACTAAACAAAGGTTCCTAACAATAATTCCTATTGTTACAGATACCTGCCTGGATTAATTTTTTATTAACATTACTATCAACCTGCTGTTAAAGAGTAAAGAAAGACGATCGACTAAGACTGAACCTAGACTTAAACAAATAAATATATATTTCTACAATAATTATCTCATAATTTTATGTCATAATTTCAACTTTGCATCTCATAATACAATAATAAGAACATCTGACTCAAGACTAAGACTAAAACTAAATTTAAAAAAAGACAACTCCACTATTTTTTTTTAGGTTTATCGTCTATTTATTTCATAGATTAAATGATTAGATGATTAATCGGTTAAATGACAATAATCGTTAGTTGCAGGCTTTTAATAACTACTTATAAACTGTCCTGAGACTTATTCTCTATTCTTTTGAGGAATAACTACTCAAATCCTTTTCTAAAAAGTATAAGTAGTAGAAATACTATGGTCTAAAAACACTTAATTACAAGAAAAATTAAAAGTATTATCAGCAACATATCAAACGTTACATATTCATGTGTTATAATATAATATTTTATATTAATAACTATGTTCATGCAGTATAATGGAGCTAATTTTAGATACTGTTTGGTAAATTAGCAGCACATTACTGCATCATATAGAAAATATATATATTTTTAAATAAGTAAACATATGTAGTAGCTGTATTTAAGTAGCATTATATTAAAACACTCAAGTAAAGTTAAAGTTCCTGTATTTGAGTAAATTAGTTGAGTTTAATTCCTCCATTTCTACTTGTTTACTACACTGATATTAAGGAACTTCACTATTCTACATTACTGAGCTGCAACTTTACAACAGTTCGGGACAAACTGGTGATTTTTCCGCCGGTTTAACGTCTGTTCCGTTAACGTCAGGCTCAGAATAACTTTACAGCAGCTAAACTGTCACAAAACGAACGTTTTGCGTCTATTTGTTGAACTTTCTCACCGATTTCTCCGTCTTTATCCTCCATTCCTCCTCCGCTGCTGCTTCGGCCGCTCGGAGTGACTGAAGCTCGAAGGAGCCGCGATGTTAGCTTCGATGTTAGCCACGGTTAGCTCCCGCTTCCGGTTAGCAATTACAAAATAAAAGCATATGGCGTTTAATGGTCGATGTTAAGGTTGAGTAATAGAATGAATCAAATTGATGTAAGAATATATACGGATTGGTTATATAAGTAAACATAAATGTCATTTTATTTAAATGAAAAAGTTAAATACAATATTCCTATTCCTACCAGAGAATTAAAAAAAATCCCCATAATAAAGCATATTTATGAGATAAAAAGTCAAAATTACGAGATACAAAGTCAAAATAATGAGATATAACCTTTTTATTTGATTTTTTAATCTCACAATTATGATTTATATCTTATAATTTTGACTTCTTATCTCATAATTATGACTTTGTCTCTCAATTTTGACTTTTTATCTTGTAATTATGACTTTCTATAAGGATTTTTTAATTATCTAGTGGGAATGAGCTTTGATAAAATTATGCATACATACAATGCAATGACATGATGATGCAATGTCACAACCTCAATAATTTAAATAAGTTTATAATAATAATTTAACTAGAACATTTTGTTCCCATTTCACATTGAGTTGTGCTGCTTTTTAATGGTAAAAAAGGTAAAAGAAATTAACTATACATTTAAAAGAAAAGAGATTCAAGTTAGTTTTCGGGTGAGATTTTAATACACGTATTTTTAACTATTGGAATAATAATATTTATTATCTACATAATATTTAAGCTAAAATAAATATTGATGGCTCCAGCTTCTTTTGAATATTGGTCTACTAACCTGCAATGTGGACAATACTAAAAACAAAAAGGAACTTTCCTTTTTCTCTTTACAGATATAAACTATATAAATTCACCTCTCACTTTGTATTCTTAGTTAATATATGTAGTTTTACTTTGAAATCACTCTATGAACTTCCTGTCCGGTTCGTTTATTTGTGTGTAACTTGACGCAGGTCCTGGCCGCGCCCACGACGTGCAAAAACCTGCACCAAATAACAACAATAATAATTAAAAATTATAATAATATTTAAAAAAATAAGACCAATAACAATAATAACTATAATACGATGAAGGCTCGTAGAGCGTGCAGCTATTGCACGTGCATCATTTAGAGATGAATCTTTATTACTGGAATGGAATGTACTCAACTGTTGATCTAAAGAACTTTGCAGCATCAAATACAGACAAATGCTCGCGTTTTACTTTGATTTCACTCAGTTGAATTAATAGAATGAGAGTAAGTAAAGAAAATAAGACGAACAAAGCCTGTATTTATTAATTCTTCACACACAGATTATTATGTGTGACAGCTGGATTTATTTACTTTTTTCCCCGTGGGACGCTCATACTTGTTTTTATGTTTTTCGCCTCAACTTTATTGACAACAGTCGAACTCAACAAACAAGTATGAAGAATAAAAATAGGAAAAAAGTGCCAAGCAATTCTAACATTATAATATTATAAATAAGAAACAATAATTATTTGGTAAAAGGGATTTTGCTGGAATCTTTTTACTGGCAAGTAAAAAAATATAAATAGGAATTAAAGTTAATAAATAGAGAATAAAAATAATTACAGCTTAATAATTAAGTACAGTAAATAATTTTATATATTTTAAAAATGACTTGAGCCTGTGTTGCTTTTTTTATTTTGCAGCTTAAGTTTGTATTTTCTATTGGTCCTTTTATTTTTATGTAAATGAGATTATAAACAGAAAACAGTCGATATTAATTTAATTAGTGGTAGTTTTTTATATTAATTTATTATGGTACACTCCTTAGAGTTTAAATTAGTGAGTTTAAATACAGTTAAATATGAAATTAATGACCATTTCAAACATCAATCTAAAATATTCTAGAATATATATACGATATTTTAGCAATTTATTGATTATTATTGTACTTTTTAAAAATTAGTCAATGAGTCAGAAATAATTTAAATAATGGTGATGAATGTTCTATTAGCATTTATGGTTGTAAAATTTACCTAAAAGGATATAAAAAATATCTATAATTTATATATATAATATATATAATTTCTTGTTTTTTTATTAAAACATTAACGTTTTGTCCATTATTTTTATTTGTTGTTTTACATATAATATATTTTTTCCCAAATCTTCTCAAAATTGACTACCATATGAGCAATAATAAAAAAATGAAATAATAATAATTAATTAATAATTAATAAATAATAAACGTAATTATCTTATTTTATTTGAAATATAAAATTAAAAGGAACAAGCCGAGCCTTATGCCAATTGATATCTACAAAACAGAAAAAAAGAAGGCGCCGTGAACGCAGCGGTGACGTCACTGAACCGGAAGTGTTCCTCAGCAGTTTTTCTCCCAGCAACAACACAGCAGTCAACTCAGGTTCAGAGAGTTTCTGACACAGATTTCTGCTCACGCGCTGAACATGGTGAGTCAGTGATCAAAGAACCACCTCGCGTGCATCTTATAAACATATCACGGCTCATATTTCCGTCGTGGCTGCGGGTTATCAAAGGGATTTTAATACGCCGCTAGCCGGCTAATGCTAGTCGGGCGTTGTCATGTTAGCTTGGTGCAGCTAACGCTTGTCCAGTGTTAAAATAATAAAGTAGATAAATAACATTGGTGGAAAATAACTGATTATATGCAGCAAAGTACAGGTTTGAGGTACTTTTACTTCAACGTTGAGTATTTTAACAGTAACACGCTGTTTTCACACTGAATAACAATAATGTAAAGATTTCATATACATGTAAAACTATATCAAATTAGATTCAACTTCATTGTCATTGCATATGTCACAAGTACAAAGCAACGAAATGCAGATAGGAGATACATATGTATAATATATAATAATATACATATATAAATGGGTTATGTACAGACTATATAAGTATTTACAAATGCAATTGTGATAGGTGATTGTAATGAGATAAAATTAATGATATACAGTAATACAATGGGGTCAGAGGACTAAACCAATACTTTACTGCAACACTTAACTATATCAACCTATGCAGTAGTCGTGTACTGTTACTGCAGTACTTTAACTCCACTATATATACATATACATAACACTTATCCATACAGACCTACGTGCAATAATGTGTTTTCCTTGAACTCGTCCATGTAGCATGTAGCTTTCACCACTTCTACTGCTAAATGTAATGATGCTAACTCATGTTTCCATCCTCCAGGCTGAAGTAGAGGAAACTCTAAAGAGAATCCAGAGCCAGCAGGGAGTGCAGGGAATCATCATCGTCAATGCAGAAGGTGAGACAGTCTACACATACTTTTATATTTAAGTGTTGTTTGTGATCACAGCAGTTCAGAGCAATCTGAATAAACCCTAACCCTTAAGATTTCCTGATGTTTAGTCTTTGTCTCAACCCCTTAAAGTGGAGACACAAATTAATTTATCATAGAATTTTGCTGCAACTAACTATCATTTCCATTAATGTTTAATCTACTACTACTGTAATCCGCTGTAATTCAATTATTTTAATTTTAAAAAGCTCTTTTCTATTTAGTTAGAGATTATTTTAGTTAGATTTTATTTGTGCTACTTGTATTGTCTCTTACTTTGTATATTTCCTTTTTATGCATCACAACATCAGGACAAATCTACTTCATAATAAACCTAATTCTAATTCATCTTTAGTGGAATTGATTCGTCTGTAATGCACTTTTTCCCCAAAAAAACAACACAAAACAAATCAGGAAGCAGCTCCACTGCCAGG
>CM060463.1:2513240-2523240 GCA_030544235.1 Lepturacanthus savala
AGAGGGGAGAAGTCTGGGGAGAAGCAACAGAGTCACACAGGCAGAAAAATACTCGATCTGGACACTGTGTTCAGATGAGTGGTGGGAGAGGAGATAAGAGGGAACGCTGACATGTTTCTGATATAATATAATGTGAAAATAACCATTAGTTGCAGCCTTAAACTAGTCCGTACTAGTATAAAAGCAGCAAAATATGTTAAAGTGCTGCTTTAAATATATAATGCTTCACCATTTTCTTCTTTGATAATACAATTAATCATCAGCTGTCGCCCTAAACGTCTTTATTTATGTAAAACCACATGTATTGGCAGTTAAACATATTTATATTTGATAAAGAACACCTCCATCTACAGGGATATAGTTGATATTCTACCATTTTACAATTAGAAGTCCTTATTTATGTAAAACCATGTGTGTATTGGTGGAAAAATGCATTTAAAGTATTGATATAGGTGATTTTTGGACTAAAAAACTAATCGATTAATCAAGAAAATAGTCAGATTTATTGATAATCATTAGTTGCAGCCTTAGAAATCCTTATTTATGTAAAACATATGTGTATTGGCAGCAAATTATAAGTAAGTACTCATGATGAAAAACACTCCCATCTACACAATCAAGGAAATAGTCAACAGATTCATTAATAATGAAAATAATCATTAGTTGCAGCCTTAAACGTTTAGATTACTAATAGCATTCCTTATTTATGTAAAAGTATGTGTGTATCTGCAGCAAAATGTGTTTAAAGTGTCAAAAGTTGATGTAATCATGATGAAAAACACCTCATTCTACAGTTAAAGGTGATGTTTCGCTGTTTTCTGACATTTTTTTAGACCAATTAATCGATTAATCAAGAAAATAGTCAGTTTCTTTGATAATTAATCATTAGTTGCAGCCTTAAACAAACAGAAGTTCTTCCATATTGTTGTACTGTTGATTTAAATGTATTTAAAGTATTTAAAGTACTACAGTGATACATGTATTACACAGGCCTATTTATTAGTCGATTAATTGATTAGTCAATTATCAAATAACATATCTCACATGATAAAAATTCAATAGACCAAACAATTAATTGATTAATTATTGAAATATTAAGTATTATATAAGCTCATTAAGTTCATTCTATAAACAGGAGTATAAAGTAGCATCAAGTAGTAAATACTTTACTACTTTACTGCACTTCTTTCTGTCACTGATCTGGTTTTAATCATCTAATCAATAGTTAAATCCTATTGATCCGTAGCTGCTTCATTTTCCTGCTTCACTGCTGTTTGTCTTTTGCTGTTCGGTGTCACGCTGACACATCACACATCCATCGTCATTCAAATAGCACAAAAACGTCCTTAACTACTAAACTAAAGCTGATTAACTATCATATTCTAATATGTTAAAGTATAATATTACTCTTTATATAGCAGGAAAAACAGAGTCTGTTCTGAAAGTAGAATATTTTAACTCTAAAAACTCTGATTATTTAGATTCAAAGCTTAAAATTAATTGGATTTATCTAGTTTTTTTAGTGGTTTTTGATTTTTTCCAGTTGCCTAAAGCCAAAGTTCAGTTTACTTTGTTATCAGATGATTTGCATTAAAGGAGAATACAAATAAAACCACCACAAAGTACGAAAGATACAAATATTTAACACTGTGGTTCTCAAAGTAGGGTCTGGGGACCCCCGGGGGTCCTTAAGGGGACGTCAGGGGGTCCCCAGAAAAAAGGAAAATAATTTAATTTTAATATAATTTCACTAATAAATAATAAAACAGCAGTATATAGAACCATTTGTATGGACCGCCATAATTAAAAATAAATTATTTAATTTATTAGTATTTATTTCCTATTATTTGTGTATTATTTTCAATATTTTTTTATATTTTATATACAGATTATGTTCTATATTGAGGTGAAAACTAATGGGTGGAACTAATATATCATTTAATGTTAAATGTAATACACAAATACATTTAATTTATGAATTAGATAAATGGAAAATGTAGTAAATATGGATATTTACTGATAGATTTATTGAGTATTTTTGATTGTGTTAGTTTCAGTCCTCAATATTTTTATATTTTGGCCTCGAGTTTCCCACAGATTTCAGTTTTAAAACAATCTTAAAGCTCAAAACTTCTCAGATTGACATGAAAAACTTAGAGTTTTATGATAAATCCCAGTTGTATTGTAGGAATCAGCACCAACGGCTCCAGAGCTGAGGAAGAAAAAACCTCCTCAACAAAGGAGCCATTCACACTCACTGGTTGTCCTCCATGTTTCTGAGCTTTGAACCCTTAAAAAAATCACTTTTATAAATAGATTAGGTTTTTCTGAAACAGATTAATGGGCTATTGTTCCCTCAGAGAGGACTGTGTGTGTTGTAACAGGAGATAAGTGATGATAGAATCACAGCTCGGGTACCAGAGAAAAGAAAAGACACGAAAATCACATGCAAAGCTGTGAAATATGGAAATTATTGTCATCAGGACCTAAAGGAGCAGATGGAACCGGAGAAACTGGTTTATAGCTCAAGATGTAGTAAACACACACACACACACACACACACACACACACACACACACACACACACACACACATTTATTAGTCTTAAAAAGCTCTACCATCTAATTAAATAACACATGTAGTTACAGTAAATAGTAAAATTCATCAAATATGAGAAAAAGTGTTTCTCTTAAAAAGTCAACTACAGCTTTAAGTCCACACACACGCACGCACACACACACATGCACGCACGCACGCACACAGGCACACACACCATTTATTATTATTTATTAGCCCTAAAAAGCTCTACCACTTAATTAACACACTGACACACACACACACACACACACACATACCTGCAGACACACTGATACACACACACACACACACACACACACACACACACAGCTAACAATTACTTAATTATTTATTTTATATTTATTATAATGTTTATTTGGCAGAAACAACATGTACAACATTACCAAAAAAAGGGAAAATGTGCAAATAAGACGTTCAGTTTCAGCTAATTTCTAAACTTTGTCCCTAGCATTTAAGACAATATAATTATAATAATATAAAATATGATTATATATACTAAATACACTTAGAGAAATGAATTGACCCAGTGAATAAAACAATAAATAGACAGAGAGAGATAATTACTGATGAAACAAGCTGAATTTATCATTAAATATCAGTAAAATGCTGTTATGTTGACATTAATGTTCATATTTCTGCTGCTGGAGCCAATATTTAATGTTCATTTCTGTTTGAGGTTTAATTTCTGATGTGAACTTCTGCATTAATGGATTAAATGTTGGTTCATAAAATGGTAAAAACGTCCCAAGTTGACGTCTTTAAGACAAAAATAGTCATTTTACTGTCAGAGAAGATGAAAGGAAGTAGGAAATATTCACCTTTGTTCTTAATAAATAATTCTAATTAAAAGCTAATTAAGAGCTCTTTGTTTTACTTGACATTTTATGAAAAGTGCTTTATAAATAAAGATTGATTGAGAGCTGAAACTAACGAGTGTTCTTATAATTAATCAATAGATTATTGAAGTGATTAATCGATTAGTTTACTATTATAGAGACTAAAGAAACCAGAGAAGAGAAGCTGGAACCAGAGAATTTAGACATTTTCTTCTATAAAAAGACTCAAATCAATTATCAAAATATTTGGCAACTAATTGATTAAATCAGTTAATTGATGCTGCTCTAAATTTCTAATTAATTTGATAATTAGCAACTAATTAAAACAAGAAAATTTCCCTGTGAAATAGTGAAGAATAAAGCAGCATCACATGGAAATAATTAAAGTAGAACAAATGGTTTGGTCCTTTCAGGATGATTATTATTGATTGATCATTAATTGATTTAGAGCTGCAGCTATTGAAACTCATCAGCTGATTAATCATTAATTGTTTAATTCTCTGTAACATGACTAAGTCATTTTTTAACCGATAGTTGCAGCTCTAAACCAGTCAGATGCTATTCTCTGTAGAATAAACTAACCAGATCATTAATAATAAGATAATTATTAAATATGTGCTGTAAAATCTACAGAGAAGGAGCAGGAACCCTGGAATTCTCTGCTGTTATAGGACGTATTTGTCAGTTTTGTTGTGTTTCAGCTTCATATCTGTTAAAGAGAAGCTGTAAATATGGTTTTGAGTCCAGCTCCTTCTCACTGAATCGTGTCTTTTGTTCTTTTTCTTTCTGCAGCTGAACGGTGCAAAGAGGTCCAGCAGATCCGTGACCAGCACCCCAACAAGATCCCTGTAAGCTGAAACCGTCGTTTCCATCTGTGTAGTTAAGAACTGGCTGCAGAACAACTGCTGTGATATATTCACTGACGCTTTATCTAATCACTGAACTGACAAACAAGCTTTAATCAGGAGTGATTTCTATTTAAATAGACCTGATGTATCAGGCTTTAACTAAATCTGTAGATCAAACCACGTCATGAAGACAAATACAGTAGATGTGAATATTTAATTTAACCAGTTTCATCATATAATAATGCTAATAATATCTGTACAGTAGCTTAGCTTAGCATTAGCATGTCTACAAACCTCCTTAAATGATCAGAATGGAGCCATTTCTCCTTAAAGGAACATTACGGTGGATATGAAATATACCACAATTGGGCATTTTATGATAAATAATAATTAGTCATTTGAAAATGGGGACTTTTTATTTGCATTTCCTCAGCTTATATAATAGAAACTATAATTATTCTTCCATTCTTATTGCTACATGACTATTTTAAGGTTAAAAGCCTGATGAATATCACATGTCACCATTTCCTAACTTGTTTTATATATCAATTTAATCAAGAATCAAGGTTAAATGTAATATAGGACATGTTGTTAAACCAGTAATATTAATAAATTGGATGAAAATTACCTTTAAGTTGAGGATAAAGCTGGATGAGGAATATTTAAAGGGCCGGCGTCACAGTAGCTTCTTATGGGTTAAACATTCTGTTCAAATGTTTGGTGTCACTTCGAAATGTCCTTATTTTTTAAAGAAAATCACTGTTTTTATCAATGAAGGTAACTTAAACCTAATCAGAAATCAACTCTATACATTAAAACACGTTTGACACCCCTGTTATAGAGATTAAACTACTGCTTGCTCGTCTTTGTTCCTTCAAATAACCTCAAAAGCGCAAAACTTATGTAAATTAGTGCTGAAAACGTATGTAAATGCAGATTTTTCCAGAATTTCCACCTTTAACGACTTTTCCATTGACCTTTCCCGTGTCAGAGGTCATTTTTGCTGATTTCTGCAACGTGATTGGATCACGTCACTTATGTTGCCATGGAGACCGTCGTTTTCACCAAATCTCCTTATTGATAGTTTGATCTGTAACTTGTAACGTCCATCTTTAATTGGTCCAACCGCGTCTGGTTACCATGGAGACGACTGAAACCTTTCTCAGAAATTCCCTTATTTTTCAAAGAAAATCACTGTTTTTTCCAACAAAGATAACTTTAAACTAATGATAAATCCACTCTATACATCACTAATGTGGTAAATGACTATTCTAGCTGCAAATGTCTGGTTTTTGGTGCATCAATATCTACATAGGTGCATTTCCAGCAACTATCAGTCTAATGGAACAATGCTCACTACATAGAAAACCCTTGATGCTAACATGTTAGCATAGTTTATATTATATATTATATCAAATACAAATGATTATTTCTAACCTTTACAAGTCGTGGTGGTAAATAACAGTGACTTTTCATGGAAAAATGTGTGTGACCCCAAACTTTTGAACAATAGTGTAGTTTTTCTCTATATATTTGCACAAAATCATGAATCAAGTGTCTTTGTCAGTTCCTTCAACTGTGCTAAAATAGATTTTTAATGCTATTAGTCTAGTTTTAGTCCAGTTTCTCCTGCTTTTGCTCCAGTTTTCTTTGGGAATAATCACCATCCATCATAAAATCCACATTCTACATTCCACATTCTAATGAGTTTTAAAAACTCATTAATCCACATAAACGTTTATTCCTTGAATAGAAGTTGAGTTAACGTGAGTCACTGTGGCTGCAGGTCATCATTGAGAGATACAAGGGAGAGAAGCAGCTGCCGGTTCTGGACAAAACCAAGTTCCTGGTGCCCGACCACGTCAACATGAGCGAGCTGGTGAAGATTATCAGGTAAACACACACACACACACACACACACACACACACACACACACACACACACACACACACACACATTATTATAGGCTGCTGAACATGACACCAGTAGAGGTTCAGTTCAGGGTTCATAGAGGTTCATATGTCTGTGTTTATGTGTGTGTACATATATATAAACACACACACACACACAGCTGTGTGGTGGTGTTTTACAAACAGGAAGAGCAGGTTGGTTCACTAACAAGAAATACTTCAACTTTTACTGATCTTTGTACAGGAGGATTAATTACAGCCACTAAAATGTGTTTTACTGATCAGATGCAACTAAATGAGAAGTGGAAGCATCGACAGAGTTAAACTCAGTTTAATCCAGGGTCACATCAGTGTTCTGGCCAAAGATCATATATGTATCTACCTATTATTACTATTGCTGTCAGTCGATTAAAAAAATTAATCGAATTACAGGATTTTGTAATTAATTGCATTTTAATGTCATATCTGCTAAAGGTCTCCTGATAATTTGAATTCTAGGATATTAATAAATTGTAGTGATGACTAATCAATTGAATACAGTAAGAAGAGAAGATCTGAAATCCAATGTTTTATTGGTGAACTGTGCTTCATGAATTAAATCCAGAAGTAAAGGTCCAGCACATTAAACCAGTTAGACCAGGTGCATTATTCAGAAATGTAAAACAAATACAGAGATTCAGTTAAATAAATACAATAAAACTGTCTCAAATAGGCACTTAAGCTCAATATAGCAATTAAAAATGAATAAGTATAACACGCCTCTAAATGAGGCAAAATGAAGAACAAGACGCCAACAGGCATATTGAAGAACAAGACGCCAACAGGCATATTGAAGAACAAGACGCCACAGGCATATTGAAGAACAAGACGCCACAGGCATATTGAAGAACAAGACGCTAACAGGCATATTGAAGTCCAAGACGCCAACAGGCATATTGAAGAACAAGACGCCAACAGGCATATTGAAGAACAAGACGCCAACAGGCATATTGAACAACAAGGCGCCAACAGGCATATTGAACAACAAGGCGCCAACAGGCATATTGAAGAACAAGACGCCAACAGGCATATTGAACAACAAGGCGCCAACAGGCATATTGAACAACAAGGCGCCAACAGGCATATTGAACAACAAGACACCAACAGGCATATTGAAGAACAAGACGCCAACAGGCATATTGAAAAACAAGATGCCAACAGGCATATTGAAAAACAAGACGCCAACAGGCATATTGAACAACAAGACGCCAACAGGCATATTGAAGAACAAGACGCCAACAGGCATATTTCTTTAGGCCTTTCACTGAGGCCACATCTGCTGCTGACACAGCAGGTAAGTCAGGAGAACATGACATAGTTCACCAGAGGTTAAAGGTCAGAGGAACAACACCTCAACCCCTAAAGAGGATCTGTGGTTTCAGCATCAACCTCTGGAATCAAAAACCCACAGGATCTAACTTGCCTCAACATGTTTGTTCAGGCTGGAGTTGCTGCGGTGGTCAGAGAACTCCTTGTTGTTGGTATTTATCGTCCCGTCTCTGTTCTTTTTGTAAATAAAGTTGTCGTTCAGTGACTGAAGACGCACTAGCCTCATCCTCCTGAGTCTGTTCCATGTCTATTGTTGTTACGGCCGAGAAGACTACGGGTCCTTCAATGGGACAAAATTCAAATGCACAAGCGTTGACTCGCCACCGTGATACTCATAATTAATTGCAGCGTAATTAATTAACCGAATGAATGTGTTAAAATGACAGCACTAATTATTATTATATATGTTATTACAGAATTTAAAACTCTGCTAATGCAGAAATAATATATTGTTAGTGTCTAATTATTAAAATCATCACAGATATTTAGAAACCTGATCATCACCACATAATAATCTCACTGATTCTACTGTTTTACACTGATTTCCTTCCATAAAATCCTATAATTTAACATTGTGATTAGAAGAAAATAGTGAATGAAATAGACATTAGAATGTTTTCGGAGCCAGAAGCACCGACACCTCCTCCTCCTCACCTCCTTCTCCTCCTCCTCACCTCCTTCTCCTCCTGGTTTCTCTGCAGGCGCCGGCTGCAGCTGAACCCAACGCAGGCCTTCTTCCTGCTGGTGAACCAGCACAGCATGGTGTCCGTGTCCACGCCCATCTCCGAGATCTACGAGCAGGAGAGGGACGAGGACGGCTTCCTCTACATGGTCTACGCCTCGCAGGAGACCTTCGGCTGCTAGGGAGGGGAGGGAGGGGTCAAAGAGGGAGGGAGACGGGGGTCACAACCAGACCAGAACATCCACCAAACTCCATGATCCGAACGTAGCAGCTCCCTCTCTCTCCTACTTTATAAAGGGTCAGTAAACGCAACACGAGCTGGGAGGAGGAGGAGGAGATGATGAGTTCACGCTCACACCCCCCGAGTGCTGCCGTTCCCTCTCCACACAGACCGAGGTCTTTTATTTTGAAAGGGCTGGGACAAACTACCGATTGATGTTTTTTTTTTTTTTTCTCAACCTTAAAACTATCAAAGCTAAACTTAAACCGCTTCATCACTACTCAGTAGTACAAGCTAAGATAGAAGAGTGGTAGTGGTCGCCGTTTTAACTTTTTTATCTCACATTTCTGTCGTTTTTATTTGTAATTACCGTCTTTAGCTTCGTCTCTGTGTCGTAGAACTAGGTTTAATCACACATGTACCGTCAGCCTGAAGCTCAGAGGAAGCGACTGTAACACGAAGACTGAAGAGAATTTACAAGCGATTTTGTGCAATATTGAATTCCCCCTTTATCCCTCGCCCATTTGCTGATTTCCACGCTGCGACGCTCCCTCGTCCTCCCGCCGTAACGCTCGCCGCCGCCGCCACTAACGCCCTGGAAGCACAACCCACCCCATATATAAGCATATATACACGTCTAATATGTCCATTAAAGGCGGGAACGGGAGGGGACGCTCGCTCCAACAGGCACAGAAGAGAAAAAGTGATTCTTTTGGCCCATTTAAAAATATATATATACACATTTGTGTTCGATATAATCAACATCCTGATAATAGTTTTAATTCCTGTGACACTAGAAAGACTGTGTTTTATATCCGAAATCAAATCAAAAGCAAAATGTGAAGAAAAATGTGTGAATTTTTGAATTATTTTACAGGAAATGAGGGAAAAATGAGTATTGAGCTGTTCAAAGAATCAGCAGTGGAGGAGTTTTTCTTTACAAACTCAAATATTTACTGTATAAAACTATAGAATCAACCAACGTCCGGCTCCTATTAACGTTTCAGCCTCATAATTCATCTCAATTTCTTGGTTTCGCCTCAGAAACTGAATTTTCCAGTCCAGGAAATTCTGCTTCTACGGCAAAAACCAAGAAATTCAGATGAATTCTGAGGCTGTTCAGAAGTAACAGAAGTCGTTCAAGTAGCTGAATATTACTTTAGTGATTCACAGGAATTCAGTTTTTGCAGTAAATCTGTAAGTTTGTAAAGATAAATGCAGACACTGCTGTTTTTTTGAACAGCTTAATATTCATTTTTCTTAATTTTCTGTGAAGTAAAATAAAAATTGACACATTTTTCTTCACATTTTGCTTCGGGATATAAAACGCAGTGTTCCCAATGCACTGAAATAAAGATATTACAATATTATTTTGAATACAACTGTGTATATAGGTATAAAGAGATGTATATAAAGAGGAAATATTAGGAAGTGAGTGACTATCCAGAGATAAACTTGACCCTGTTGGATCGGAGCAGCATCACAGGAGGAGATTCTGTCTCCATGGAGACGATCACAGGATGCTGTCTGCTTTTAT
>CM060463.1:2525740-2563240 GCA_030544235.1 Lepturacanthus savala
ATAAACCCAGTTATTTTAATAAAAACCTGCATCTGCTTTTAGTAAAATGTGCTGAACTGAACCACGACAGATCTGTTAGTGGCTCAAACATTTATAGAAATAATAATGTGAGAAGTTTAGAGGGAAAATATAACAAGGAGACACAACTAGACTGATTCTAAACAGGTTCAATTAAAGGTTTAATCATTTATTTTATCATCTCTCTCTGAAAAGTAAATATACAACCCCTCTTCATGGGCTAATTGTTAATAAATTCACCCTAAAGTGATCATTTAAATGTCAAATATGCACTAAAGTGCCAGAAGATGCTATGAAACATCATTACTGCAGTTTTATGTTGGAACCTTTTTTATTTACTCCATATATTCATATATAAAATACACTGTAGGTGCTGTTTTTTAATTATTAATGGGGATTAATGAATGGGAATATTAATTAAATACCAGACAACATGGAAAATGATTCATGGAAAGTTATTGGAACTTTTTGAACTCTTCACAAACAGAATAATAATTATTATACCTCATATTATTACTATCATACATTGATAAATTCACCATAAATTATCTGGAGTATATATATAAAATGTATATATTTAGATTTTTAGAGTAAAAATATAAAAGTAGCTTAAAATTTATAGTCAAATCTATTTAATTTTCATCTGCAGTTTATTAAAACTTCTGTTTCTGTCAATGACGTCAACACTGATAATTCTGACTCAGCTTCAAAAGACCAAACGTAAAAAGAGGGCGATTTATTTTATTTTACAAGACACGTGACATATTCAGAAAGATTTTAGAGGCTTTGATTTGTTCCAGACTGAAAAAAAAAACATCCGATCCACACAGAGACACTGAAAGCACACGGCAGGTCTTCATCCTATTCATCTGACTGCAGGTTCAACACGTGTTAGTGGGTTTGTTAAAGCTCCTTCAGGCACAGAATCACTGGGAAACCTTCCATAAATCCCATAAAGTCTCATTGTTAGTTACAGTTTATTCAGGCATCAGAAGAATGTTGATCTGTGTGATGGCGACGCAGCTGCAGGGACCCCTTAAACCTGAAGGAACCCCTTAAAGCTGAAGGAACCCCTTAAAGCTGAAGGAACCCCTTAAAGCTGAAGGAACCCCTTAAACCTGCAGGAATCCCTTAAAGCTGAAGGAATCCCTTAAAGCTGAAGGAATCCCTTAAAGCTGCAGGAACCCCTTAAACCTGAAGGAACCCCTTAAAGCCGCAGGGATCCCTTAAAGCTGAAGGAACCCCTTAAACCTGAAGGAACCCCTTAAAGCTGAAGGAACCCCTTAAACCTGAAGGAACCCCTTAAAGCCGCAGGAACCCCTTAAAGCTGCAGGAACCCCTTAAAGCCGCAGGGATCCCTTAAACCTGAAGGAACCCCTTAAAGCTGAAGGAACCCCTTAAACCTGAAGGAACCCCTTAAAGCTGCAGGAACCCCTTAAAGCTGAAGGAACCCCTGAAAGCTGAAGGAACCCCTTAAAGCTGAAGGAACCCCTTAAAGCCGCAGGAACCCCTTAAGCTGCAGGAACCCCTTAAAGCCGCAGGAACCCCTTAAAGCCGCAGGAACCCCTTAAAGCCGCAGGAACCCCTTAAAGCCGCAGGAACCCCTTAAAGCCGCAGGAACCCCTGAAAGCTGCAGGGACCCCTTAAAGCTGCAGGGATCCCTTAAAGCTGCAGGGATCCCTTAAATCTGCATAAAAGAGGTGATAATCTATAGAAGTGATTGTGTCTTCTCTCGTTTAAATGTCCTACAATTAAAGGTTTTAGACACATGAAAACATCTGGATTCTAATGACTTGTAGCGCAGCCTTGGCCACGTTTAAACGTTAAATCTGAAATCTGTTTTTCCAATATTTCGGCACCGTTTTCCCTCCAGAAAACTAATCTCGAAGCTTTTTTTAATTCTGTCCAGGTCTGCATCACAGACTGAGGAACACGTGTTACTGGCTGGTGATTTCCTGCAGGAAACGCTGATCCCACTTTCACAAAGATCGAACCGGATGTTTAAAAAAAAAAAAAGGTAGAAAATGAGCGTCGTCTGCAGGTCGGTGACGTCTGAGTGAAGGTCGTCTGAGGTTGAGAGGAGAGTTTCCAGCAGCTTTGTTGAAGATCAGGGAACCAGCAGCAGAAGAGGAGGTTTATGCCATGCTGATAAAAAACAGAGGAGAGAAGAGAAGAGGGATGAAGGAATGTGAGAACATGGAGATAAAAAAAAACACTTTCAATCGTCTGCGAGTGACGGGGCGTGTCCTAGAAGAAGTGTTTTCTGCCTGGCAACAGCGAGGCCATTGGCTGCATTGTATTTATTGCCAGCATATTTTAAAATATAGTTATAAAGGTATGCAAATTTAAAATTCCTTCAGTGATCAGCAGATCAAGTTTTTTAGTGATCGGGCCAAAAAAATGCTGATCGGTGCATCACTAGCAATGAGCCTCCTACAAATCCAGGGCAGTTACATGAATTATTAGTATTATTATAAATCTCCTGGTGCAGCCAATAACATTATAATGGCTGATAATGTTATAAATGTGCCCTCTTTAATGTCTCACCTGTCTATCAGCGAGTCCCTCATGCTAGTAGCGATAGCTGAGGGCTGTGCTGTGTCGCTGAGTCTGAAGACGCTCTCTATGACTGACAGCTCCGTGCTGGTTGTGTCCAAACCACAGAACGCGCACCAGTCGTTGACCACCATCCCTGCTGCGATGACCTCACTGCCCCGGTTCACCGTACCGGCCTGGACACCAGAGGAGAGACACCGTCACATGTCATGGAGTAGAAACAGGTTGGTTTAGGACTAAATATCAGATCAGGCAGGACGACTGATGATCCAATAAACCTCAGCTGGACATTATTATAAATCTCAACATGCAGCACCACTCAGAAAACACCTCTTTATTATAAAATCCTGCAAATTATGTTGAAAATCAGAAATGCTTTAATTCAGCAGACGCTGTCTAATCTCAAAAATCTAATTTATTCTGTTTAATTCTGGAATGACGCCAACATTCATTCAAAAACATGTCATTGTCTTTTGTTTTTAAGAAAATGGTTCATAAAGTTATTTTTGAAGCTTATAAATGTGACTGATTATCTGTTAGTTAATAAAGTTTATTTAAACTGTTGCTGTAGCATCATGTGGTGCTCTATGTGGTTTCTATGTTGACAATAAAAAAAGCTAACGATATAAAATAAATCTAAATCTTGAGGCTTTTATTTCAAATAATGAACTTTTATTTAACTCCTTTTAGTTAAGCTAAATAAATAGTATAATAACAATTAAATAACTAAAATATTAGTGAGAAATTATGTTTGGCAAGATGAAAAAGGCTAAAACTTTTGAAAATACAGTTTTAAAACCATTCATCAGGTCTTTTAAGGGAGTTTTAAGAGAATGAGAGAATAACAGATGGAATAAAAAGCGGTGGAATCCTCTGGTAGTGCTTGGTTTTCATTCTGTGGCGCTGCGCCACATTAAATAGTTAACGCGTGTTCTCTCACCACCAGAGGAACCTGCAGCAGAGACGACAGCTCGTCCTGGTCCTCTATGGACGTCTTGGGGTGGACCAGGCCTCCCTGGTTGCTGAAGGCGCAGTAGGAACCAATCAGAACCTGCTCTGCTACCGTCTGACGGAACACCTCCACCTTCAGGGTGTCGGCCAGGATCTCCTCCGTCTCCTGGAAGAGAAAAAACACACAACATGGAAATTATCTCCTTTACAGACAAAGCTGCATCTGTTGAATGACTGAAAGTAATAAATATTTATTTATATAGAAGTGTACACACACACACACACACACACACACACACACACACACACACACACACACACACACACACACACACACACACACACACACACACACACACACACACACACACACACACACACACACACACACACACACACACACAGGTAATAACCTAACAACACATTAAATACATAAGAAAATAAGACATTAAGTCATTTACAGTAAATCTTAGAAATTATTACAGTAAATTAACAACTGTAATAATTGTTGATTAAAAGTGTATGGAGTGAGAGAATGTGTGTGTGTGTGTGTGTGTGTGTGTCTCGCCCGGTCCAGGTCTGGGTGGACCAGGTCTACGTAGTGTGTGTGTGTCTCACCCGGTCCAGGTCTGGGTGGACCAAGTCTACGTAGTGTGTGTGTGTGTGTGTCTCACCCGGTCCAGGTCTGGGTGGACCAGGGCTACTGTGTGTGTGTGTGTGTGTGTGTGTCTCACCTGGTCCAGGTCTGGGTGGACCAGGGCTACTATGTGTGTGTGTGTGTGTGTGTGTCTCACCTGGTCCAGGTCTGGGTGGACCAGGGCTACTATGTGTGTGTGTGTCTCACCCGGTCCAGGTCTGGGTGGACCAGGTCTACTACGTGTGTGTCTCACCCGGTCCAGGTCTGAGTGGACCAGGTCTACGTAGTGTGTGTGTGTGTGTCTCACCCGGTCCAGGTCTGGGTGGACCAGGGCTACGTAGTGTGTGTGTGTGTGTGTGTGTGTGTGTGTGTGTGTGTGTCTCACCCGGTCCAGGTCTGAGTGGACCAGGTCTACTACGTGTGTGTCTCACCCGGTCCAGGTCTGAGTGGACCAGGTCTACGTAGTGTGTGTGTGTGTGTGTGTGTCTCACCCGGTCCAGGTCTGGGTGGACCAGGGCTACTATGTGTGTGTGTGTGTGTGTCTCACCTGGTCCAGGTCTGGGTGGACCAGGGCTACTATGTGTGTGTGTGTGTGTGTGTGTGTGTGTCTCACCTGGTCCAGGTCTGGGTGGACCAGGGCTACGTAGTGTGTGTGTGTGTGTGTGTGTGTGTGTGTGTGTGTGTGTGTGTGTGTGTGTGTGTGTGTCTCACCCGGTCCAGGTCTGAGTGGATCAGGTCTACTACGTGTGTGTGTCTCACCCGGTCCAGGTCTGAGTGGACCAGGTCTACGTAGTGTGTGTGTGTGTGTGTGTGTCTCACCCGGTCCAGGTCTGGGTGGACCAGGGCTACGTAGTCGTTACAGGCGATGACGTTGCCTAGCGCCGACAGCCTCTCCTCCACCCTCTGGATCCTCACAGCATCAGGGAGACAGTTCCTGATGTGCTGCAGCTCCTGGTCCGTGGTGTTGTTGGGCACCAGGAGGCCGTGGCGGTTGCCTAGTAACGGACAAACGATGATGTCATCAGGTGCACAAGTGAGTCTCCATCAGCTTTTTATTAAAATCTCAAAAGTCAATAAATGTCTGAATGAAGAGACTCAGTCACTGCAGCAGCTTCTGGTTCATTTAGAACAAATGCTATGAAAATATGAACTGGGAGATTTTAAATAAAGTGAAAAAAACAGTTCAGTGTTTAAATAGAAACCTCAAAGTTTAACAACTAAATTAAAACTAAAAAATAAATTAAATACAATAATTACACATAAGATAATGAAATAATTGAATAATTGAATTAAAATGCATCAGTAGAATGACTGAATATGGAAAATCTGCAACATCACATTGTTGAAATTAATTAATTCCCTGCAGGAACCTTACACACACACACTTACACACACTTACACACACTTACACACACTTACACACACTTACACACACTCCAGAGAAACTCACCCACACACATCCTTCCAATGATGCGACATCCTGCGATGGAGGCGTGAACCACTGGGATGGTTTCTGATAATTCACCTTCAAACACACTGTGAGATAAATAATAAAACAATGAATATAACATTTTCAGGTGTGTCTTAAACATGTTTCACTCTTCATGGTCACCGACTTATTTTAAGACACTTTTTTTAATTGAATAAGAATAAGTCTGCATGGACCTGTTGAGAAATATCAGAACAAATAAGCTGCAGATGCTTCATTCCCAATGATTCATTCATGAATCCAGTGTCAGTAATCTGTGCTATGGCTGCATCTAGGAGCTGATGAAGGATAATGTGGAATAATTTCCATGGTGTAATGTGTAATTGTGGATAATTGACCTGTAGAAGTTCTCTGAGCCGCCCACAGCGACCAGACAGTACGTGTTGGTGAGTTTAGCGAAGCAGCCGATCTCGTTGTTTTTCTCAAACGATGCTCTGACGGCCATGATGGAAAAAACACTCGGAGCTCTGAGTCTGGAACGGTACACACACACACACACACACACACACACACACAAAGTTATATATCTGTTAATACACACTCAGTTATATATCTGTTAATACACACACACACACACACACAGTTATATATTTGTTAATACACACACAGTTATATATCTGTGTACACACACACACACAAAGTTATAGATCTGTTAATACACACAGTTATATATGTGTACACACACACACAAAAACACTCTGAGTGTGGAATGGTACATACACACATACACACACACACACACACACACACACACACACACACAGAGGTCTGTGTTTGGAATGGTACAGACACACACACTAAGTTATATATCTGTTAACATACAAACACACACACATAGTAATAGGTCTACACACACACACACACACACACCTGTAACATTACACACATCAGATTTTAAGTTATATATCTGTACAAACACACATCACACCCTGAGCTATGTTTGTATACTGTTATACACACTCACACACACACACACAGTTCTGCATTTATACTGTTAAACACACTAGGTGTGTTTAACAGCTAAATATAAATACATACAGTTATGTATTTATACTGTTACACACAGTTATGCGAGTTATGTAATTATACTATTAAACACACACTAGGTTCTGTATCTTAGTTATATAAACACACATTTCTGTATTTGTACTGTTACACACACTGAGTTATATAATTATACTATTAAACACACTAGGTTCTGTATCTATACAGCTAAATATAAATACATACAGTTATGTATTTGTACTGTTACACAGTTGTGTATAGTCATATACACACAGAGATACATAATATTCTGTCTACACTGTTAAACACACACATCTCTGTATCACACCTTAAGTTAAAAGTTCAGGCGGACTGCCGCAGCTAGCATGCTAACAGCTAACTGTTGTGTTATAAGTGAACCTGCAGCAGTCAGAGATTTAACCGCCACTCAAACAGGCTCCGCATTAACCAGCAGCTTCACTATAAAACATAAATGAGTTTAAATAACTTCAATATCCAGAGAAAAGCAGGTAACGTTACCTGAGAAATAGCGGTGGCCTCTGAACAGCGTGCTGCTGGGATTCCCGTCAACCCCACGTGTTCACTTCCGCTTCAGGGTCAACGTGATGACGTAGGACGTACCGCCCCTTGGAGAAAAAAGGGGGGGGGATTTGTTTATAGAAGACAGTCCTTAAAACTTAAACTACGTTTATTATTTATTCATTTATTATTAATATATATTATGTTTTGACATTTTATTTCATATTTAAGTTAATTTTTAAATACTTTTAATTATTATTTTAATAAAAATTATTTTTGATTAGTTAGAATATTAACTAATTTGAAACTAATTTAGTTATTTTCGATCACACTACAAATAATAAACATTTAATTTTCTTTGTGAGCTGCTAAATATAATAATATATTTAAGTAAACGCCACCGTGTTTATTTTCCGATAAACAAATCATATCTAATAACTTGATCTAATTTGTTGTTTCACCTCATTTGTATTTTAATACAATTATAATAATAATATAACACCATAAATAATGTTAAAATGTGTTATTATAATAAAACTGAATCATCACATTTGGGTCCAGTTTTCTCTTATATTTCATAATTTTCTCTAATTATACTGGATCATATTAATTTCAGCATCTTTTCCCTCTATATTCTATATTTGGCTCTATTTGACTATTTAATTATATCCTTGTTATATTTCTTACATCAGGTGTTTTCATGCTGCTTCACAGCTACTGATGTTTTTAACCCAGATGCTAAAAGTGTGTGTGTGTGTGTGTGTGTGTGTGTGTGTGTGTGTGTAATCTGCATAGCAACAGCATCCTCCTCTTCCCTCCTCTCCAGCGTCCTCGTGCATCTCAGGGATCGAAGCTCACGAGCCAATCACAGCGAGCCCTCGGTGTGACGTCTTGTTTGTTGACACTTCTATTAGCTCGGTACCTGTGTGACGTCACTACAGCAGTTGGGGGTGGGGGAGTGGGGGGGGGGGGGAGACCAGGAGTAAAGAGGTCTCACTCCTCCCTGTTTTTGTCTGACTCCCATTCAACACCAACTCATGTCTGTTCTAACAGTGATTTTAAATTTGATTTGATTTATTTATTTCCCACTTGTGTCTATTATCAATATATATGTTTTATTATTATCATTCTCTATTACTCATCTATGTCTCTAATGTCTAATTTCTTATGATCATTATAGGGTCAGTAATATTCCTTTGTTTGATGAAATATTGAGATATTTTCTCTTTGGAGACAAATATAAAGACCATCATAATTCATATTTCATTATTCCTATATATTCTACTTTATCTCTGTGTAATTTCTCACATATTTATATGCCTTTATTGAATTTTGATGCTGTCTACAGATTTTTCCTGTTTATTTTTTCCCTAAAACACTAAGTTAGTAAAAAAATAGAAATAGAAATTTATATAAACTAAAATAATAGTATAGTAATAGCAGTATATAAAAAACTGTGTAGGATTCACAGTGTAATTTATTTATTATAATTTATTAATTAGTGACATTAATGAATCTGCAGCATCATGGAAAATACACAGTCTTTTTGTAATATTTCAATGTTTTTTGAATAATACAATAATTATGAGTCAATCAAGTTGCATTTATACAGAAACATAAACTTGTGTAATTGAAAAGGAAGAATAAATATAAAACTTCCATCTAAGTAAATGCATGGATATAGAAAATAAAATAAAGATAATAAATAATTAATAGAGACAGACCATTTTTAGCTGAAATGATACTGAAGGACACAATAAAAAGTTATAGGCTCATTATCTTTTATTCAATCAAGCATTAAAATGATGACAATTTATCGAAAAGTGTTTGTAATTTAATAATTAAATGTTTCATTAATTAATTAACCCTCCTGTTATGTTATGGGTCAAATTGACCTGTTTCAAAATAGTGTTTTTCAGGATGAAACTTCTTCATCTTCGCTTTAATTAGTTTAATCAATGCATAAAATGTTTAATCTCACATATTCCTGCATGTTTATCAGTGATCAGGTCAATTTACAGCATCAAACTGGAGGTAAAAGAGAGTAAATATGTTATATTACACACACATATAGAAAAAAACTACATTTAAATGTTATATTTCAATGTTTTCAAACTATTGTCTTTTATATGTTGGTCTTTCAAGTGGTGAAACATTAAGAAAAGGTTTTATTTTTTGTTTATTTTTGGATTTTTTAGGATTTTCGACCATTGCTGTTCCTGAGAAATAAAAATAACAGGAGGGTAATTCCACTTGCGTCCAGCAGGTGGCGGTAATGCGCCTGTTAACTGGTTTATAAACGCGGTTAAAACAAGGAGAAGCTGCCGTCCTGATAATAACGTTCAGAGTGACCCCTCTTCCAGGTCATAGAGGATCTTTGTAGTCCGTCATCGTCGGTAAAAACTGCCTGGAAACACCGGAACTGATCTGAAGCAGCGGAGGAGACGGACGAGTCTAGTAGGGTCGATTAGGTGGGATAAAATTAATTTATGTTACCGACAACACACACACACACATGCACACACATGCACACGTGCACACACATGCACGCTCCTCTGTGGGCGGGGCTATCCATGTTGTAAACAGGTTTAATGTGGAGGCTGAAAAGCTGCTTTATTCTGTGCTGAAAACCTCATGTTACACTAACATTAGCTATTTATTCATTAAATAACATTAACTAACTATTTACATCAGGCTTTTGTCACATTATTGTGTTTCCAGGACGCAGCAGCAACACTGTTTTATCATAAATAGTCGAATATTATTAAAGTAAAGGAAAAGTAAAAGTACAGCAATGTAAAAATATATAAAAAATACTCCATTACTATAATGTCCTGCATGAATAATCCTCCTTAATGTTGTTAAAGTATTTCGGTAAAAGCAAATATGTATTATAGTAAATACATGTTTATTCTGAGCTTAATATATTTAAAGTATTACAGTGAAATTACATGTATTAGGAGCTTAATGTAGTTAAAGTATTATGGTAAAAGTACATATGTGTTGAGAGCTTAATGTAGTTATTACAGTAAAAATACACGTGTATTATCAGCTTAATGTAGTTAAAGTATTACAGTAATAGTATGTGTATTATGAGCTAAAGTATTACAGTAAAAGTACATGTGCATTAAGAACTTAATGTAGTTATTACAGTAAAAATACATATTTATTCTCAGCTTAATGTAGTTAAAGTATTGCAGTAAAAGTGTGTTATAATGTTATGTACATATTTGTGTTTATTATGATAATACAATAAAGGTTTAAAGGACTTTTAAACCTTTAATGTTTTAACAAGGTAAATTGATCATTTTACCAAAATAAAAGTCTTTTAAACCTTTGTTGTTTTATCAAGGTAAATGTATCATGTTACCAAATTAAAAGTCTTTTAAACCTTTATTGTGTTAACAAGTTAATCATGTTACCAAATTAAAAGTCTTTTAAACCTTTATTGTGTTAACAAGTTAATCATGTTACCAAATTAAAAGTCTTAAACCTTTATTGTGTTAACAGGGTAAATTCATCATGTTACCAAATTAAAAGTCTTTTAAACCTTTATCCTGTTACCAAATTAAAACTTTCCACACTTCATTTAAGTCCATTACTGCACTAAATGGCTGTTGGTGGTGACTGTATAGTAGTGACATCACAACTTCACGTAAGTCATGACTGCTTGTTTTAAGGCTGTGTATGTTTCTCTGTGGACGGAGTGTTTTTTCTCTCCTGTCATATCTACAGTAAATATATATACAGGACTAATAAATCTAGAAGGTTTCATTGGAATTAAACTGTGACTGAAGTGAATGTGAAGCAGCTGATGCAGCTGATTGAGGTGAAGGCGACGTCCAGCCTTTAATGAAGCAGAGTGTAGTTAACGTGTGGAGAGAATCCAGCAGCAGGAGACTGAGGTCCAGACAGAGATCAGACAGAGCTGCAGGGGAGAGGATGGAGATAACAGCAGCAGATACGAGCAGGCAAACACAGCAAAGGATGGAGAGATGCTGGGAAAGTGGGCTGAGAAGGACACAGGTGGGACGTGGAGGACATGCGACATTCAAACGGCCGTTTTCTAAAATGATTAAAATAACAGCTTAATGGATAATGGTAGGTATTATTAGTTCCAGCTCCGTTTAACCTTCCTGAAGGTCGAGGTTATATTCTACTATATTAGTTTATAGTTTGTCCTGCTGCAGGAATTAAACAATAAGATCGATCTCCATGCTTACAAACAGTAAGAGACCACTGCAAAATTATTGTTATACTATTAAAATATCCTTTAGAGCATTTATTTGCAGAAAATGACAAATGTGGATCCAATGTTTTCAGACCTCAAACAATGCAAAGAAACAAGATCAAATTCAAAATTTGAATAGGAAAATGAATAGAAAATAGTTTATTTCCATCTTCAGCAATTACGGAGCAACATTATCATTCATTTGCATGTGGGGTTCCTCAGGGTTCTGTCCTAGGTCCTGTAGAGTTTCAATCTGGAAGCCTTTTTTTGTCCACTTGTTTTTAGCAGAATAGCCTCTAAATACAACTTGTGTTTTATTAGCATCTTATAAATTGTTTATAGCTAACATGTCACCAAACAGTTGCTTATTTCCATATCCAGCAGGTACGGATTAACATGATCGTTAAGAGTCATTCAACCATTCAAAAGTTTGGGGATAACGAGACAATTTAGTGTTTAGTGTACCACCATGAGTTGTAAAATTAACAGAAAATATAGTCAAGACATTAACACGGTAAAAATAATGATTTATATTTGTATTTCATCAAAGGAAGGTCAGTTTTCTATCTTCTCTAAGCAGCTAAACTCAAACTCGGGGGTTTTCTAATCATCCATTAACACTGAACACTGGAGTGATAGTTGCTGGAAATGGGCCTCTATACACCTATGTAGATATTGATGCACCAAAAACCAGACATTTGCAGCTAGAATAGTCATTTACCACATTAGTGATGTATAGAGTGGATTTATGATTAGTTTAAAGTTATCTTCATTGAAAAAAACAGTTTTTCTTTTTAAATTAATGAAATTTCTCCAAACCTTTAAACCATAGTATATGTTTTATTACAGTTTTTATGATGAATCTTAATGAAATGGTCATGAAAAAACAGATTAACCCCTTGACCTCCAGCCCTTTCTTAGGTTTAGGACATCCCCATAGTCAGTAGGGTATGTCTGGAATAAACACAGAGATGTTGGTCGACACTAAACGACCATTTATTGATCTCAAATAAACATTTTCATCCCAAAACAGCAACAAAAAAACACATTTTTTGTTCGTCGCTTCAAACAAGCGACTTTTTACTGTAGTGTGTTTTGGCTGCTAGTTTACTGAGTTTTTGTCATAAAGCTACACTGATGGTACCGTTGGACTCGTCACAGTCTCAGCTTTCATATGAGATGTCATTTGTTTGTGTAACATGAAGTATCAGAGCGCTAGCCATCAAAATGTGGCGAGTTGGTTGGCTTTATGATCGTATACCGATTTTCATATTAGTTAATTAATTAGCTTGGTGTTGGAGTTGTGTTTGGTGTGTGTAAATATGACTTATATGTGCTTGTAGTGGAGTTTCTCCTGTTTAATTTGATGTATAGCTTCACTATATTTGTACATGATTAGTGGAGCAATCTCAGGGGAACCTGGAGTTTAACAGGTTAATTAACATGAAGGTTCATAAGGTTTCTCTACAAACATCAGTTTGCTGCAGGCGTCCGTGTTTTTCTCCAACTATTAAATCCAGACTTGTGTTGAATTGTCTTGAGCTGGTTCAGATTTGTGGATGAAATTGTCCCAAAGCAGAATTGAAACCTGATTCCGTGCTGTTTCACCCTCTTATGAAGCAAAACAGATCTGAGTCACGTATAAAAAAAACTAAAATCTGATTTGGGCGAGTTGTGCCTTCAGCAGCCAGAGGGCAGCTATATTTAGCTCGGCTTTCTCTCCAGCTGTGACAGATGGGGACGAAGAAGAAGAAGAAGAAAAAGAAGAAGAGGCGGCTTCCACTGAATGAGGATTGATCTTAAAATTCATGAATGAGGCGTCGGATTAGCTTCACACTGTTGATGAAATGTGTTTTATTTGCAGAGAATGACAGGAAGAATCCCTCGGGGGAAGTATTTTTTTTAGCCGATATCAATGTTGCCCCATAAACGCAATAATTCCCCTTTTTTATCTTCTATTGGACTCAGTGCTGCTGCTGTGATTCCAGTTTAATGTCCGTCTGGCAGAAGGAGCCGCTCTGCTACACTTGGGTCTGGAGTAAAAGGTTAAGCCCCTAATCAACTTTTATGTGAGAATTATCACAAGTTATAGCTCCGCCGCTCGGCCAGAAACCCATCACTGTTACGCCTTTTGTGAGGCCGTTAATTTCTCCTTTTAAAAGGTGCGCTCGCCCGACTTTACTGCCGCCCATTACTCGTGCCGCCTTATTGACACGCCGGTTACAATCTGCATTTGTCACTCTGCGGAGAATGAAACCAGTTTTGACAGCGTGGAAATATTCAGCGGCGCTTCCTGCCTGTTTATTCTGCAATCAGTGACGTGAGTTAGTGGGAAAAACCACCAAAAATCACACTGTTTGACCAGTCGCATGAACTGAGCGTCTCATAGTGTTGTTATGGGCCACATTAGGCAGCTGTTTTCAGAGAAAAACCTCTAAAACGTCACTGTAGACGATCTGCTCAGCAGAGAACTGCAAACACACATTTAGCTGTAGAGCAGATGGTGAACATAGCGAAGGAATTAGCTGCTAAAGAGCATATATGTCCCTTGGGAGAGCAGGAACAGAGAATATTGAACTTAGATTCATATCAAATTTGACCGTTCCATTAAGATTCATCATAAAAACTGTAATAATAAATACACCACTGCTCAAAAGTCTGGGGACAAGTAGAAATCTACGTATTTTTGAAAGAAAATCACTGTTATTTTCAATGAAGACAACTTTAAACTAATCATAAATCCACTCTATACATCACTAATGTGGTAAATGACTATTCTAGCTGCAAATGTCTGGTTTTTGCTGCATCAACATCTACATAGGTGTATAGAGGCCCATTTCCAGCAACTATCACTCCAGTGTTCAGTGTTAATGGATGATTAGAAAACCCCCGAGTTTGAGTTTAGCTGCTTAGAGAAGATAGAAAACTGACCTTCCTTCGATGAAATACAAATATAAATCATTATTTATAACCTTGTTAATGTCTTGACTATATTTTTTGTTAATTTTGCAACTCATGGTGCTAAATAAAAGTGTGACTTTTCATGGAAAACACTAAATTGTCTCGTTATCCCCAAACTTTTGAATGGTTGAATGACTCTTAACGATCATGTTAATCCGTACCTGCTGGATATGGAAATAAGCAACTGTTTGGTGACATGTTAGCTATAAACAATTTATAAGATGCTAATAAAACACAAGTTGTATTTAGAGGCTATTCTGCTAAAAACAAGTGGACAAAAAAAGGCTTCCAGATTGAAACTCTACAGGACCTAGGACAGAACCCTGAGGAACCCCACATGCAAATGAATGATAATGTTGCTCCGTAATTGCTGAAAATGGAAATAACAAACTTGAAAAGTGATGATATGTCACTGTTGTATTCACTACTTGTTTCTACTGAAAATAAGTAATAAATAAATCTGGATCTCAACACTTTATCCTAATTAATCCATTGACAGAAAGTTGATTGACATAGAGCAATACAACAAAAAAAGAACAATATGAAACCATTGGAGCATAGATTATATAAAAATTCAGTAATTTATCCAAATGAAGATTCTTGGTCCAGCTTCTCTAGAGTAAAAAAATACAGATTTGTTGTACAATATACAACAAATGCAAAAACAGTATAAATAATATGAATTCATTGCTTCCCATCGACCACCTGAGTGTTACTGAGAAAATAAAACCCATCTACACACATGTGATAACCTGTCTGGTCATGTCTAATTTCCCAGCATGCATTACAGGCCACCGGGAAAGCTCTCAGCGATGGTGTAAAGTGTTAAGCAGAGTAAGATGATCCCATCAGCTGCGTCCGCTAAACTGATTGTGTTGTGTTTGATTGGATTGGCGTCCTGGACGGATCGCTCTGGAAGGGATTAGAGATGTCCGATCTGATAACCAGGAAAGGCTCTGATCTCTCTCTATCTCTCTCTCTCTCTCTTCCTCGCTCCATTTCTCTTCCCCTCCATCAACCTTTCTCTTCTGTCTCACTCTCACTGTCCATTTTGAATCACCTTCATCTCCCGACTGAAAAACATCTCGGACTTTTTTCGTCTGTGAAGCTTTTAGTTTTGGGCTGGAATAACCTTCTTTTGACGCCCCGGTAATCTTTATGAGATTTCACCCAGTTTGGGTCAATACAGCTCCAACACAGCACATTGTTGAATTTTACCCATAAAACCATTCAAGAGCCAGTTTTAGTGCTACTTTCATGTAAGTGTTGGCTTATTTCCTCCACTGAGGAGGTTATATTTTAGCCTCCATTTGTCTGTTTCTTAGCTAAATACCTCAAAAAGTATTGGCTGGATTTTCCTGCAATTTTCAGCAAATGCTGGGAATTGGACCATGAACAGATGATTCAATTTTGATAATTATCTGGAAGAAATCCTGGTTTAAACAGGTGCAATTGTCTGGGTCCTTCTGGTGGTGATATCTTACCTGCATAGTTTTTTTTTATTTGCAAGTTTTAAGACGTACGTCAGTCAGTCATCTTCTACACCTGCTTATTCCTCATTAGGGTCACATGGTCTGCTGGAGCCAATCCCAGCGCATTACAGCGAGAGGCAGGGATACACCCCAGATGGTCGCCAGCCAATCGTGGGGCACACACATCATTCACTCACACACTCACACCTACGGGCAATTTAGAGTCTCCAGTTAACCTCAGCATGTGTTTGGACTGTGGGAGGAAGCCGGAGTACCTGGTGAAAACCCACCAGACACAGGGAGAACATGCAAACTCCACACAGAAAGGTCCCAGACCCAGGACCAAGGAGGTCTTGAACCTGAGACCTTCTTGCTGTGAGGCAACAGCGCTAACCCCTGCACCACCGTGTCGCCCTAAGACGTCCTTTGGACTTCTATTGCATAGTGTTGCCATGTGACAACACCATGCAGATTTTGTTGTATAGTTCTATTTCTAGTTTTGCCCCAGAATGCATTGCGGTATTCGGGTTGTACCTGAAAGTACAAACTATTTTTTATGTATCCATGTAAAATGGGTGAAAACAGGATTTCCTGGACATTATTTTAACATCTAAACAGTAAAACATGGATTTTATTTGACTGATTTTTAGTAATATTGAGTAATATTGTTGCCGTATGGCAACGCTGTTCAATAGAGGGTTAAATATATTTTCAGTATAAGTGATTCAATCATAAGTTTATTAGTTGATCAACAGGAAATTAAGCACCAACTTCACACAGGTTGTTTTTTTACTGCCTTCTACCTGTAGGCAGTAACTAAAAGTTGATTCATTTGTCATTTAATCAGTAGAAACTCGAGGAACCAGGTGAGAACAATGCTGTGAAACCGAGAAATAAAACATTATTTTTTAATTCCGTCACACTGATTATGTTATAAAATCAGACACAATACAACCTGTTCTTGAGGAAGGAAATGTAAAACCATACTGAGATGATTTTTGGTTCATAAAATCACAAATATATCTTGTTCCAATTCCAACTAAAACCCAGAAAATGTGAAAATATCGGCTTTTTCTTCTTTAGTTCATCAACGTCAGCTCTCGTGGGCATTAAAATGCTCGACAGAAAAGCAGAATCCAATAATCACGACAACAGCCTCCGGTCAAAAACAAAGCGTTGGTATTTTGGGGAAATAAAAGTTGTCATATTTGATATCGAGTCTTGCTGCACAAAATGATTCCACATCAAACCATGAGGCTAAAATAACAACCCGTCCCCTGTGGATTATGAACCGTAATCACTGAACCACATTAAAACAATTACAGCAACCTCATTTTACAGTTTAAGCATTAACTTGTTTTCCTCTATATATGTTGTCATGGCCCTGGCTCTGAGGGTCATGGCAAAAAAAGGGAGTTCACACCATGGGCATCGTTTAGACAATATTTATTGAATCAATTAAATCAACTTAAACATTCATAAGGTATGTAAGGTTATGAAGTGTGTAGAAACAGTGGTATTAGTGGTGTAGGGTGTGCATGAGTGACAAGTGTGTGTGTGGGTGTGTTGGTAGTGTGAAAGAGAAACAAAGGAAAACCAAGAGAATATCAAACTGAACGAGACCAAACCAGACCAAACCAAATCAGACCAAACCAAACCAGACCAAACCAAACCTGACTGGGAGCAGAAGAGCCCAGAACAGGTCACAGCCAGAGATCAGAGAGAGAACAAGAGTACCAGCCTGCCATGGTATAAATACCCAGAGTAATTAATAGAAAACACCTGCAAACAGAAAACCACACCCCGAGAAGAGGAAGAGAAAGAGATAGGCCACACCCAGGAGAGGAGGAGGAGGAAGGAGCACACTCAGGATGCCACATAGGGCATCACAATGTCCACTGCTTCTTTTGCTTATTGGTGCAATAATGACAAACAAGCAAAGCTGTGACTGGATTATTAATAATTGTAATAATATTAATAATTAAAATAAGTGTGTGTTGTTTTCCAGGTTGATGAGTGTGACGATGGGATCAGATCAGAGCCGTGAGAGGAAGAATGAGGAAGAGGAAGAGGAGGAACATCAGGAGTCGAACAGCAGCTCAACATCTGCTGAAGGTACAAAACTCCCCATAAATGTGTTGTGATGTGTCAGAATAACTTTGGTCAGAAAACTGTACTCACTTTCTATTCAGAATAGGATTTAACATAAGAAAACATGCTTTATATTATAGTTAATTAACCCGTTAATTCTCCTCCTGAGATTGCTCCACTAATCATGTACAAATATAGTGAAGCTATACATCAAATTAAACAGGAGAAACTCCACTACAAGCACATATAAGTCATATTTACACACACCAAACACAACTCCAACACCAAGCTAATTAATTAACAAATATGAAAATCGCTATACGATCATAAAGCCAACCCACTCGCCACATTTTGATGTCTAGCGCTCTGATACTTCATGTTACACAAACAAATGACATCTCATATGAAAGCTGAGACTGTGACGAGTCCAACGGTACCATCAGTGTAGCTTTATTACAAAAACTCAGTAAACTAGCAGCCAAAAAACACTACAGTAAAAAGTCGCTTGTTTGAAGCGACGAACAAAAAATGTGTTTTTTTGTTGCTGTTTTGGGATGAAAATGTTTATTTGAGATCAATAAATGGTCGTTTAGTGTCGACCAACATCTCTGTGTTTATTTATTTCATACCATTGTTATTTTTATTGGTTATTTTCCAATTTATTTTTAGTCTTAGTCTTGTGTCATATGCCTTTATTCATTTTAGTCATATTTCATCAACATATATATATATAAAATATAATTTTCAAACATTTTAGTCTAATTTTAGCTGCAGGAAAATTAACTCAACCCTCTATTGCTAAATAGCAACAATTACTTCGTCTTAATATTACTAAAAAGCAGAAATATTAAATCCATGTTTTACTGTTTAGTAATAAAAATCATGTCTTTTACTTTGAAGGACACAAACATCCTGTTTTCACTCCTTTTTACGTGGACTGATAAAAGTCTTTTGAACCTTCAGGACATTTGTTGCAGCAAATCCTGAATACTGCAATGCATTCTGGGCCGAAATGAATAAGAGACAGATCTGCAGGAATTTGCATTGATTTAGTCCATGCAATAAAGGAAAATTAACTCCAAAAGTGACTTAAGTGCCAGATTTGAGGTCATTAAGAAGTAAATGGCAGGAAAATCTAAACGTTTGCAGATGATGTGAAGAAGAAAATCAGTAAAATGTCGTTATTCTTTATTATTATTATTATTATTATTATATTATTATTCTCCCGTAGACGCTGCAGTGGAGCTGCCTCAGTGTGAGATGGGAGGGAAGAAGGTGGACAACATGAGCTTCATGATCTCCTGCACCAACTGGTACTGAAGGTCCTGGTCCCACACGGTTTTAACATGAACTAGAAAAGGTGGCGTTTGAGTTGTGGACCTGATGCTGCCTTCAGGAACCCACCGAAAATCTCAGCGTCACTTTCTGCAGTGATGGTTCTGTATTAGCTGCTGCTATTTACAGCTAAATTCATAAAAATAACAGTAAATCCTGTTTTATACACTGGTAGGAGCTAGCGAGTGACATTACATTCAGTTTTAACCTAATTTCCTGTCACCAGCATCATGTTTATGGTGGAATCTGACTCTGGTTTAGTGTTTCTCAACATATTTACAGAAAATAACTTTATTCATCTCATGTAATCTCAACTATGCAAAAACACTTTTTTTCAATGCAATTCAGTCAGTTTTAGTCCAGTTTCTCAGTGGAAGTCAACTAATCTTCCTAATATTATTAGGTGACCTGCTCTAACTTCAGTTTTCTTTGAGAAATGTTCATCACCATCTATGAAAAAGTCCAGATTCTACGAATATGCAAATATCTTTTATGTCAAAAGTGTAACTGCAGGTCACGATGTGTCGCCTACTGTGTTCTCAGTGTTTGTGATGTCACAAATGCTTTCCTCTAGTAGATGAAACCAGCTTTCAAGCGTCAAACTCTGAACACTGAAGCTCAAACATCAAACTGTAGATCAAAGATAAGTTAATCCTTTATTTGTTCCACAGGGGAAATTGCATAAAAAACATGTTTGAGTGGAAAAGCGGCAGAAAATCCTTAAATTTAATCAGTCGTCCTAACAAATCATTAAAAAATTAATCGATTGCCAAAATAGTCAGTGATTAATTTCCTATTGATCCACTAATAGATTAATTATTGCAGCTCTAGTCCCCATCACTTCTATTGTAAGTGCGTTATGAAGGATCTTCCTGTGATTACAGCTACATGTTTTACTGTTGTTTTGGGCTCATAAACTGTGAATTCACCCTTTAAAGCTGATTTAAATGACTGGCTGCGTTTATCAATCAACTAATAAATATTGTGCTTGATATAACGTCTTCATTTGTGCTGTCGTTAATCCACAAACTATTAAAACATCAGTGACTTACACTGAGAATAAATAATAAATTATAAAATTAACTATTAACTATGATAAAAATGGTTTAGTTAAGTTGTAAAAGGACCTAAATGCACATATTTTAATTTCAACATAAAAAGACTGCAGGGAACATGTAGTAGAGTTCTCCACATATGGACCAGTGGTGTCAAACATGTGGCCCGGGGCCCAGAACTGGTCCACTAAAGGGTCCATATCACTGGATGACTGGAGAAATGAAAATAAAGCTGTAAATGATGTTTAAAGGTTGGAGAAAATGTCATAATCTGCTCAAAAACACTGAATATTGTCCAGTCACTGCAAAAAAAAGTCATCTAATCAGGGAAAGTAGCTTATATTTAATACAATTAGTGCAATATTGAGCATAATTATATTGAATTGGCCGTTTATTTCAGGTTTTTTCCAAAATATTAGATAAAAAAGTCAGAATTGTGAGATAAAAAGTCAAACTATTTAATCTTATTGTAAGAAAACAAGACTAAATTGATCAAATTCAAGAAAATAAGTTGAAATAAGCAAAGTTATCTTCCAAAGTAAAAGGATATTTCAACATAATTCTACTTAATGTTGGATTAATTGAATCAAAAACGAGATAATTTCACTTATTTTTACAATAACTGAGACGTCAAACTGTTAAAAAGCCACTTTTTTTCCTTGTGATTTCTCCTGTTTTGTAAATTGAAGGTTAATAAATTACTGGTTCAGCTAATTTGAGATTAAATTCTATCTAAAGTGAGTTTAACATCACTGATATAGATAATCCAACAGGAAAGAACCAAAAACTGACCTTAAATACACTAAGAACTAATTAGTGAGTGGATTCAGGTGAGGAAGGAGACACAGGTGAAACACTTCAGTCCACACGGAAGTAAAAGTAAAATTTCAAAATAAAACAGGAAGTAGACACAGAAGGAAATAAAAGAAACAACAGCAGGAAACCAGACAGATCAGGACCTGTTAATATAAACTAGAACTATTCATCCCACAATAAAACCAATACTTTTTATTTTTTTAATTAAACTTATATACATAGACATAATAAAACACTACACTATAAAATCACTATAATTAAATATACAGAACCATTTGTATAGAGAGCTGCTATATTTAATAATAATAATAATATAATAAAATAATAATAAATACATGTATTTATTTTCACTAGTATTTATACCCTATTATCTGTGTTTTATTCATTTGCACATTAATTTATTCATTTTAAAATTTGATCCATTTTATATAGAGGTTAAAATGAATGGGGTGAGTGATTAAATAAATAAATACATTTAAATAATAATAAATTAAATTAAATGGATATAATTAATTCTAATATAATTAATTTAATAATTCAATAAATGGAGAAATTAACAAATATGGAATATTTACTGATTATTTTAAACTGGAAACATGGGGAAAAAAAGGTCAAAATAATAATCAAATATAATAAAAATGTCATAGTTTAGTTGTAAAATATGACTTTAATATAAAGAGAGTTCAACATATGGACCAGTGGTGTCAAACATGTGGCCCGGGGGCCAGAACTGGTCCATGAAAGGGTCAATCTAAATCTTTATTCTGATTATTTCTTATTTATTTTTATTTTTTATACACTTTATTTTATAAAACATCTTAAATCATAAATGTTATGAGGTGGAGTCCATTGTCTGTTTGATCTGTCTTTTGATCTAATTAAAACAACTTGATAGCAATTAAATATATTATTTTATTAGGTATATTTTAATTGGCATATAAATCAATCAAAATAAGAATTGATTTTATTTTATATTGGGTCATTTTTATCTATATGAGGAGTGTTCGTCCTCCACTGTGTCGCAATATTGCAATCTGCAACCTCACCACTAGGTGTCGACAAGAATTACAGCCTGTACCTTTAATAATGAAAATGACTCATTTGCATATTAATGTGATTAATAGAGGGTAGGATTTAATAAGCCTACACTTCTTCCTACTCCTTTTTAAACATCTAAATTGATGTTAAATGTTTATTATTTCCTTTTTTAAATCTTTCTTTGATGTTTTATTTTGGTTTTACAACAAATAAATGAATTTCTTTCTGTAGTTTCTCCTCTTTTCTTCTCGTCTTGTGATGCAGTTTGGTAAAAGTAGCTTCCAGCTGATCGGATGATCCAGTCGTGAAAAATACAAATTTAGCATAAAAACTCAAAGTGACAAAGTTACTTTTCCATGAAATGAAAGTGGTTTTCCGGGCAGCGGCTCCTGCAGAGCCCGTGTGTCCGGTCTCATTACCGACCAGGTGGTTGAACATATTGCGAATCACCGGAGGAGCCGCGTTTATGTCCCCGAACAGCTATTTCAGCAAAAACACCTCAAGGCAAATTCATTCTGCACATCTGGTGGAGTCAGACTCCACATAATCTCAGAAGTTGTTAATGGTCGATCAGAAATTCATCCAGTTTGAGCCGCACTCATCATGAATACGTTTAGAAATCCGCCCCGGACATCGACATCCCTGCAGGTCTGCAAAAGTCTGAGAATTCAAGTCGGTTTCCTCAGGAAAGGCATTAAGGTATAGTAGAGAAAACTTAAAGATATGTATTAAGACAAATAAAAACACTGATTTCATATGTGATAATTAGAATTCTTTCAAATATATATTCCAGTAGAGCCCCAGATGATTAATATAGTGCAGAATATGTGTCATTTAATCATTTCTAGGACACATTTTATGTTCATGACTAATCAGAAGGAATTATTTTTATAATCAATTAATGGATTTGGGTCATTTTTAAGAAGAAAATGTCCAAATTCTCTGGTTCCAGCTTCTCAAATCTTATTATATTAGTTTTATATTATAGTAAAGTGGTAATCTGTGGGTTGTGGACTGTTGATCTGAAGAAAAAAATACATTTTAGGTTAAATCTTCATTTTGAATCTACAGTTCATGATTATTTGCCCCACTAATCTGGAACAAACTCCCAGAGAACTGGAGCAAATTCTCAGAGAATTGGTACTTACTCCCAGAGAACTAGAATAAACTCCCAAAGAACTAGAATAAACGCCCAGAGAACTAGAATAAACTCCCAGAGAATTAGAATAAACTTCCAAAGAACTAGAATAAACTCCAGAGAACTGGAATAAACTTAAAGAGAACTGGGATAAACTTCCAGAGAACTAGAATAAACTTCCAAAGAACTGTAATAAACTCCCAGAGAACTAGAATAAACCTCCAAAGAACTGGGATAAACTTTCAGAGAAGTAGAATAAACTTCCAGAGAACTGGAGCAAATTCTCAGAGATCTGGAATAAACTCCTGGAGAACTAGAATAAACTCCCAGAGAACCGGAACAAACTTCCAAAGAACTAGAATAAACTTCCAAAGAACTGGAATAAACTTCCAAAGAACTAGAATAAACTTCCAAAGAACTAGAATAAACTCCCAGAGAACTAGAATAAACTCCCAGAGAACTAGAATAAACTTCCAAAGAACTAGAATAAACTTCCAAAGAACTAGAATAAACTCCCAGAGAACTAGAATAAACTCCAAGAGAACTAGAATAAACTCCCAGAGAATTAGAATAAACTTCCAAAGAACTAGAATAAACTCCCAGATAATTAGAATAAACTTCCAAAGAACTAGAATAAACTCCCAAAGAACTAGAATAAACTCCCAGAGAATTAGAATAAACTTCCAAAGAACTGGAATAAACTTCCAGAGAACTGGAAAAAAACTTCCAAAGAACTAGAATAAACTCCAGAGAACTAGAATAAACTTCCAAAGAACTGGAATAGACTTAAAGAGAACTGGGATAAAAACCCAGAGAACTAGATTAAACTTCCAAAGAACTGGAATAAACTTTCAGAGAAGTAGAATAAACTTCCAGAGAACTGGAGCAAATTCTCAGAGATCTCTCCTAGAGAACTAGAATGAACTCCCAGAGAACTAGAATAAACTCCTAGAGAACTAGAATAAACTTCCAAAGAACTGGAATAAACTTTCAGAAAACCGGAATAAATTCCCAGGGAACTGGAAAAAACTCTCAGAGAACTAGAATAAACCTCCAAAGAACTAGAATAAACTTCCTAAGAACTGGAAAAAACTTCCAAAGAGCTGGGATAAACTCTCAGAGAATTAGAATAAACTCTCAGAGAATTAGAATAAACTCCCAGAGAATTAGAATAAACTTCCAAAGAACTGGTACAAACTCCCAGAGAACTGCGGGTCTGCTGCAGTTTTCACTGTTTTTAAGTCAGAGCTGAAGACGTTTCTGTTGTTCTTTTGTTTTAATCTTTGATTTTCCCATTGTAATCGACTGTTTTTAAAATGTATAACTTTGTTCTTGTTTTTAATTTAAATTTTAATCAATTTTCTTGTTTTTTTAATGTTAAACTTTTGTTTTTCTCCTTTAAATCAACTCTCTTAAATGTTTGAATGGTAAATGGAGACTTTATTCTTCCTCCCACTGAGTTTCACTAAATAAAAACTCAACACATGTGAGACAATGAAGTTTTCACTTTTATTGACATTGTTAACAGAACATGGTGTTATTGGTATATAATCAGTGTGGGACATTAAAACCAAACAGAGAAATAAAGAATCATCATGTTAGCATTTTAAATAATAAAACTCTGTCTCAATAGAAATTAAACCATAGAATACCAACGTAAACATGCCTATCCAGTGTAAGCATCGTCATAAAAATGGTAGAACAGTATGTGCAAAGTGTCATGACTTAAATAAGAGGCAGAAATAAAAATACAAAAAAAAATAAAATGTAAAAGCGTTCGTATTTACACGATATTTGACGTCTGACTGGACATGATGACTCTATAAAAAAAAGGTGCATCGTTGTAAAGAAGTGAGTCAAAGTCAGATTTTTTTCCCCGTTTTGATTTTATAATCAACCCATTTAGTCAAAAAACCCGAAACCAAAGAAAAGTCAGACTTTATTTACAGGAAAAAAACAACTTCTCCTATTTTTAATAAGAAAATCTATCTGAATTGAATCTCTCTTAAAGCTATAGCTGATAAAATCTCCCTACAAGTAGTAGTAGTAGTAGTTGTTGTGATATTATCCAAAGAACTTCCAGTATATCTTCAAAAAGTCTGCCGAGACTACTCTGATATGTTTTTATTCACCTACGTAGATTATTATTATTATTTTATGAAAAGAGAACGTTAAAAACTAAAGGCAACAACAGGCAAGTTAAAGGAAGACTTAGAAAGATGAAACGCTGAAAACTCAGAGACGTTTACCAGAGAAAACCATGGAAACAAGTCTGCATTTAATAATATATATGTTGATTAATGCAACTCACAGTTGTAGGAACAGAACCTTTAAACTACACCTGTTAATATTATCACTTTATTCACTTCCATTTTGCAGGGTCTGTCGTTTCTTAAAGAGACAGGAGCTAAAACAGCTGATTTCAGATATAAATATCTATAAAGATAAATATTTAAAGTGGAAATCAAACGTCCAGCATTCATTTAATGTGTCCTTTAATAATTTCCAGGACAAACTCTATGTCCAGGACTAATTATAAGGACTTTTTAGAGGCAAAAACAGAAAATTTGTTCTAAGAAACATGTAGAGTTTATGTTGATTTTAGGGTGAACGACAGAGATCAATTAAATATTCATTTATTGCTGCAATTTCTTAATTGGCTGTAATGCAAAGCAGCAAATTTAAATATATATATATATATATATACATATACACATATATACATATACATATATATACATATATATATACATATACATATATATATACACATATATATACACATATATATATACATATATACATATATGTATATATATATATATATATATATATATATATATACATATACACATATATACATATACATATATATACATATATATATATACATATACATATATATATACACATATATATACACATATATATATACATATATATACATATATGTATATATATATATATATATATATATATATATACATATATACATATATATATACATATATATATATACATATATATACATATATATATATATACATATATATACATATATATATATACATACATATATACATGTACATATATATACATACATATGAATATATATATATATATATATATATATATCATTTATTTTCATATATAGTTATTTTCTGTTTTTCTTTAGTCTTTTATGAGTCTCTTATTCTTCTAAACTGATGATCTTTGGGACATTTTAGGTTGAATCTTCATTTTATGATTCAAAAAGACCAATTAGCTTAATGTGCACCAGTTAAACACATTTCCAAACCCCTTCAACCTTGCAGAAAAACCTAAAATACTAATAATTGCATGTTTTTTTAGGGAATTAAATTGATTTTCTGCCTTCCACAAATGTGAGAAATGAGACAAATGTGCAGTAACATCATTATGTTGCTGTCCAGTGATTAATCGCTGTAGTTTTTAAATAGAATAACGCAGACCGTCTCTGGTGAATGTCGCTGCTGTTTTAAGCGACGGCCCATAACTAAGTCGACCTTTAAAGGCCACAGCCACCAGAACATCACCAGACCTGGGACCAAATCTCACCCAGCTCCACTTATTTCTTCTTTTTTTTACATTTTATTCTTCTTCTGTGGTTCATAGAAGTCGTCTGCCTGCGACACTCCAGCTCCTCCCTCTTTTTGTTTTAATGCTTTTTTAATGAAGGATGGTTCAAGTGGTGACAAAAGAGGTTTGGACTGTCCCCGCCCGGCTGCCACGCCGAGGCAGACGAACCCAACGAACCCCTGCTGATCCCAGGTCTGCGAACAATATCCATTAAAAAGAGGCAAATTTGCAGAGGACCCTTCACCCTCTGTGACGAGTAGAATAAATAAAGACGGCGTCCGGCCACGTCTACAAACCTCAGGTACATATATTTAGTCTTTATGTGGATAATAACATGAATAATGCAACCACAAAGCTTTTCTTCAAGTAGCCTTCTTCCATTTCCACGAACAGACATCTGCTGAAATACACAGAACTTTTTGTAAACTGCTAATCTGCTGTAAATCTCAGTAAATATATACAGATTCAGACTTTCCTCCCAGATGATAAAGGAGGGGAAACATAAGAGTCAGGGTTGGTTTTTAAAACAGACGAACCCTGAAGGTATTTCATGTTGATATCTTGTTGTTTTTAGGGGTTTTAAATGCAGCTGAATTCAAATCTTCTGTATTCCAGGCTCAAAAAATGGAGAAATCCAATATGGCCGCCACTGCTCGGGTCAAAATTGAATCTAAACTACTACCAAAATTAACGTACATATTTAAAATTGTTGCCTCGGATCATGAATTTCATAAATAAAAGAAGCACCATGAAACACGTCGATCCTGAAGAATTGACTTCAAATATGTTTAGGAACAAATTATTTTATCTATTTATTTACAATAATTTAGGGATATTGGATGGATTTCACACGTTTGAGGTAATAAATTCAGACCAAATAGGAACAGCACTCATGTAAATTACAATATCCTTAACTTATTGTGAGTAGTAGACTTATTTATCTGTAATTTATCTAATATTCAATGTCATATTTCTCTATTTTGAGGCATTATGAGACATTTTTGAGCCTGAAATACAGAATATTTGGATTCAACACCTTTCAAAAACACCAGAAATTAACATGAAATGCCAACAGGACTTTAAATAAGCACATTTTCCTTCTATTCCTTCTATAATGCTTTTCATAAATCTAAGTAAAGATGATTTTTTCCATCTAAAACATGATGGAAAAGTGTAATTCTACCTTTTACATTTCAACAGATCATCCTCCATCATTAGTAACTGCTCAAAAAGACAAAAACCAGCTCAATTCTTCACTGATTAAACCTCAAAGCACCAGTTTTTATCAAACTGATTGGAATTTCACCCAAAAACGCTCCAAAGAACCAACTTCAGAGTAAAAAAGTTGTGAAAAACAACCGAATATCAAGTGAATTATTGCGACTTACAAGTAAAGATGGATCTGTTATATTGTACATTCATTAAAAAATAAAACATTTATTCTGCAGTAACGTGTGTAGTTATAACTATATCTGTATATTTATAATGTTTAAACATAGAGTGAAATACTGCAATACTGAAACATTCTGCTGTTGGTTTGTTAAAGTAAATATAAAAACAAATAAAATTAATGCAGATTTCTTCTTGTTCTTGTTTCCACCCCCCGATTTATTGTCATTCAGGTATTTTTAAGCAGATTTGACACTATCTGTGTCTCTATTTATGATATTTCCTTCTGGTTTGGTTGTTTTTTGAGTCTGAAAGTGTTTGGATGGGTCATTTATGTCGGGATTGGGGTGAGGTTAAAGGTGCAGTGCGTAGTTTCTGCCGCCATCTAGTGGTGAGTTTGCAGATTTCAACAAAATTCCAGGAATTTTCAAAGTTGGAAACTGTCCATGGGAATTAATAGGAATAAATGGGAATAAATGATCCAAAATTCACAAAATTTAAGGTTTGCTCTTAACAGAGAACATAAATAAAGTTGGGTAAATAAATAATTTTGGCTAAATAACCAGATTTAAAGGGATAGTTCAACATTTTTTAAATTCGTGATTCCCATAGTCGCTCAATTTACCATCTATAATGGTATTAATGTTTAACTTGCAAATATTAAATAAAAACATATTCATACAGTAGCTAGCTAGCTGGTAATTCTGATGCTAAATGTTGAATATTTCCAAAATTCCTCTGCTTAATTTCCCATGGAAAGTTTCTGGAAATTTACCAAAAATTTACCGGAATTTTCTGCCCCTTCGTAAACCTGCGTAACACGTCCTGAAACATGGCGGCACATTTTGGATGAAGACAAAAATAACAACAAAAAACAGCTAAATCTAATGTAATAAAGACACAATTCTGATTTGTATTGAATTATAAACTAATTAAGACAATCTTATGAATATTTTATCACATTTCTGTCTAATCTGTTCTCCTCGATGCTGATAAATTTCACACATTGCACCTTTAATGTGAAAGTAATAATCTTTGTAAAGCCCGTAGTAGTTCTGTTAATCATTGATATCAAATAAATAAAAACTTGCTACCAGATTAAAAAGGTTTTAAAAAATTGTAAACACATGCAAGTTTTATTCTATGTGGATTAAATATTTAGAATTTATCATTCTTTTTTTGGTTACACCACATTTTCGCACATTCTGTGTGATTTTTTGTAAAAAAACAATGGTTCAGGTTTGATAAACATGATGTAAATTTGTCACTGAGCCTTTTATACTAAATCCAAGATGAATCTCTGCAGCTTTTCTGACATTTAACAGCAATTTAAAGGAAAAGAAATCAGATAAATTCAGGTCCAGATGGGGATAACATGAGAACGAGTCGTTCAAGACAACATCGAGGCAGCAGGAGCTTAGAAATAAGAAATAAATAAACTGTCGCCGGCTTAAACATCCTTAAAAAAAAAGCACTGCAAGAATCTGCATGAGGAGCCGCATGAGAAGTTCTCTTCTCCCCCCATCAACATCTGCCGCCGAGGTGCCCTGGAGCAAGGCACTTTAATCCCAGATCGGTGCAGACGTTAAGGAATTAAGGATAAAAAACGACAGGAGCCTGCAGCAAGAAGCTGGAAATCAGCTCCTACAGCAGCAAAACCTTCTTTTCCATTTAAATCATGACCAGTGTTGGGAGCAACACGCTACGAATGCAATAAATTAGTGTAATGCATTGATTTTTCACAGTAATCTAAGGCATTACAGGGAATAATGATGATATATGACTCTGTACAAATGTCAGTAACGTGCATTAAAATGTGTTTGTTCTTCAGTCGTTTATAGACTCAAACTAAAATGTTCCTTTTACCCAAATACAAGTAGTAAAATCAGAAACACTGATCATTCTGCAGAGGTCTCCTATCTGTACATTTAGATCACCAAATCCATATTTCTGTTATTTTGGTGAGGATGAGGCTAGTGCGTCTTCAGTCACTGAACGACAACTTTATTTACAAAAAGAACAGAGACGGGACGATAAACACCAACAACAAGGAGTTCTCTGACCACCGCAGCAACTCCAGCCTGAACAAACATGTTGAGGCAAGTTAGATCCTGTGGGTTTTTAATTTCAGAGGTTGATACTGAAACCACAGATCCTCTTTTGGGGTTGAGGTGTTGATCCTCTGACCTTTAACCTCTGGTAAACTATGTCATGTTCTCCTGACTGACCTGCTGTGTCAGCAGCAGATGTGGCCTCAGTGAAAGGCCTAAAGAAATATGCCTGTTGGCGCCTTGGACTTCAATATGCCTGTTGGTGTCTTGTTCTTCAATATGCCTGTTGGTGTCTTGTTCTTCAATATGCCTGTTGGTGTCTTGTTCTTCAATATGCCTGTTGGCGTCCTGTTCTACAATATGCCTGTTGGCGTCTTGTTCTACAATATGCCTGTTGGCGTCTTGTTCTACAATATGCCTGTTGGCGTCTTGTTCTTCATTTTGCCTGTTGGCGTCTTGTTCTACAATATGCCTGTTGGCGTCTTGTTCTTCAATATGCCTGTTGGCGTCTTGTTCTTCAATATGCCTGTTGGCGTCTTGTTCTTCATTTTGCCTCATTTAGAGGCGTATTATACTTCTATTTTCTATTTCTATTGAGCTTAAGTGCCTATTTGAGACAGCCTTATTGTATTTATTTAACTGAATCTCTGTATTTGTTTTACATTTCTGAATAATGCACCTGGTCTAACTGGTTTAATGTGCTGGACCTTTACTTCTGGATTTAATTCATGAAGCACAGTTCACCAATAAAACATTGGATTTCAGATCTTCTCTTCTTACTGTATTCAATTGATTAGTCATCACTACAATTTATTAATATCCTAGAATTAAAATTCTTTATCAGGAGACCTTTAGCAGATTGACAGCTCTACTTAAAAGCAATGCAGCATTAGTGTAATGCCTTATATTTTAAATACAGTAATATTATAATTCAATGACAGTAACAAGAGATAAATAACTCATTACAGTTTTGCAGTAACTTTCCAACACTGGTCATGAACGAGCATCAAGTACAACAATGACCTGAAGCTACATGTGGCGTCTTTAAGATGAAAAAACCCTCGTTAGCTTAATTAATCCCCCTCCCCCGCTACAACTCTCCAATCCTACCATCACATGTTCAACTACAGTCGGACAAAACGCGATAAAACCCGTACCACAACCAGCTCGGAGCTCTGCTATTTACAAACAACAACCTGACGGGTCACATGACTTATCTACGTCCTACAAGTTCACACGAGCAGGAAAAACCTGTAGTCAACGCTCGTTTCAGCCCTGTCACATAAAAAAATGTCTTCCTGTGTTAACTGTTCAAATATCTCTTGGTGTATGACAAACGCATCTATAAAATTTAATGTCAGAGTGTTTTTTTTTACATTTCTGTATTCCTAACATGTATCTGAAGCATAGAAACCATCATTTCTCTGATCTTTCCAGTGTTTGAGCTCTACAGTGATTTCCCTCTGACTATATATTCAGTATAATGGAAGTGCACAGGGCAGATTTGAATCCTAGTAGAAAAACCTTTGACCTTGACCTCCAGCCCTTTTTTATGTTTAGGACATCCCCATAGTCAGTAGGTTATGTCTGGAATAAACACAGAGATGTTGGTCGACACTAAACGACCATTTATTGATCTCAAATAAACATTTTCATCCCAAAACAGCAACAAAAAAACACATTTTTTGTTCGTCGCTTCAAACAAGCGACTTTTTACTGTAGTGTTTTTTGGCTGCTAGTTTACTGAGTTTTTGTCATAAAGCTACACTGATGGTACCGTTGGACTCGTCACAGTCTCAGCTTTCATATGAGATGTCATGTGTTTGTATAACATGAAGTATCAGAGCGCTAGCCATCAAAATGTGGCGAGTGGGTTGGCTTTATGATCGTATAGCGATTTTCATATTTGTTAATTAATTAGCTTGGTGTTGGAGTTGTGTTTGGTGTGTGTAAATATGACTTATATGTGCTTGTAGTGGAGTTTCTCCTGTTTAATTTGATGTATAACTTCACTATATTTGTACATGAGATTCACAAATTATTTCTAAATTGCATGTTGACATGTTGAAAAGATTAAACCAGGAGCTTCTCATTCCGCTTCATTACTGGATGTATTAAACATTTAGGTAATTTCACTATGACCAGATTTTTAGTATAATGAAGTGAACAGGAAGCTCCTGGTTTAATGTGACTTGTTATCAACATGTTTTCCTGCAATTAAAAACAACAATTTGTGAATTTAATATTGAAACTAGAGCCAGATTTCTTCTCTGGAACTATTTTAAAGGCCACAGCACGACTCTAGTAAACCTACGCTGCTCTCAAATAGCTCAAAACGCTCAGTTTCAAGCAGAGTGAAGAAGAACAGAGAACAGAGTGTTAAATCAGTGTTTATCCATTTCTTTTTACAAAGTTAAACTGTTTTTTCTACTGGGATTCAAATCTGCCCTGTGCACTTCCATTATATTGGAAATCCGGCCAAAGGGAAATCTCTTTATGTTTCAGATACATGGCAGGAATGCAGGGAATTGGGATAAATGTCTAAAATACCAACATATTCCTTTAATATAGAGTGGAAGCTTCACTGCAGAGCGAGAATCAAGGAAGACGATCAACCATGACACAGTGGTATCAAGTCCAAACAGTCTGAAAATGGAGCATTTGTCAACTAGTGATGGCTACAGTGGTGCATGTTATATCACCAGCTCATTAACATACAGGCTACATCACATTTCCTGGAGTTTATCATCATTCCAAGGCTTAACTCGATAATCTAATTGAAAAGAAGCAGCTCTATGATTAAATATATATAAAAAACCTCATTAATTCAGCTTTGATACCAACAACCACAAACTTAAAGGTCCCATATTGTAGCACAAGTGTATTTTTTAGGGATATAACTCAAAACTTCAAATAAAACCCAGGAAAAAGTGAACAATATGGGACCTTTAATATTCACACTCAGCTCCTGGCTCTTTATTTCATTACGTTTTTCAATTATACTTCAATTTCCCTCCGGTGAACATTTCTATTTGACTCCAGCAACTCTGCCCAAGGACCGCCGCACACCAAGAAGAAAGACTTTGGTTCCCGAATAGGCAATTTTCTTTGGATAGACATTCATGTTGGCTGAAAGGTAAGAAAGAAAAGGAGCGGAATACCTTGTTCTGTTTATTGAACACCCTCCGGGAACAAATATGCCGCTTTCCCGCCGAGTCCAAATAGCGCTGTGGGATATTGAATTGACATCGATTTTGTGCCGAATGCATCGCTCTTGACAGCGGTGAAGTAATTGCGAGGATACGAGCCGGGAACAACATTCAATTACTGCAGAGACAGACACGGCGGTGAATAAAAAGTACAAAGCTGAGCGGATGGAGAAGCAGACGTTAGCTACACCTTCACGTCCGATGCTAGAAAGTGTCATTAAAAAAACAAGATAAAAGTTAGTTTTCTGCCTGATGACAAAGCTTTTTCTAATGTTCTCCCAGGTTTGAAGTGAGAAGCAGCAGATTTCTAGAGACAGCCCCGGCTGCCCTACAGCCGGAGGTCAGAGGTCAGCGATGGAGACTCGGCCTCGGACTGAACCAGCACGATTCACACTGGACTTACTGCCATTTAAATGAGCGGCTTGTGTATTTAAATAATTAGAGCTGCTGTTTTTAGAGGAGAGACGATCTAATTCTGTTTAAAGTCAAATCTGTGTTTTTTTGTGCGTCTGGATTGTTGATTCAAAGTCTAAGAAAACACCAAAGAATTCAAGAAATCCAAGAAAGGACAGGTTTTTAAATCAGTTTTTAAATCAGTTTAAATCTAACAGCCATTTTCAGAGCTTGTGCCCAAGTAAAAGTCACAAAACTGGGCCTGAAACATCATCAGTTTAACATAAATAAATGAATTACCTCTAAATAAATCTGCAGCCAAAGCTACTTGAATATATCTGAAAACAGTTATTGACATATTATAGCAAGTGGTTTTCAAACCTTTTCATGTCAATGACCCTTAAAGTCATAAAATCTCGACCCCATCTGATTAATTCTGTTTTGTTGTAGGAAACCCAAGGGACTAAAACTGCCATAATTAAAAAATACTAAACGACCAGTAAATGTAAACTTAATTTTCCATTTAAATTGTGTATTATTTTCCAATTTTTTGATTTTCCATTTTATTTATCATTATTTTTAAGAGATGCTTTAACTTGATAATTAATTAATTAATTTATATATCCATTCCCCCTATTCATTTCACCTCAATATGGAATATTATCCTTATATCAATATGGAAAATAACATTTAAATGTGCAAATGGAAAAATAATACGCAAATAATAAGAAATAAATACTACTAAATTAAATAAAGTCATTTATTTATTTTTAATTATGGCATCCCTCCATATAAATGGTTCTACATATGGAATTATAGTGAAAATCCCCTCAAGGACCCCACTTTGAGAACCACTGCTATAGACCAAACTAATCGATTAATCAAAGAATCGGATTAATTGATAATAAAAACAATGGCCCCTTGCTTCAAACTCGTGTTAAGTGTGACTTCCTGGATTTTTTTTAATGGTTAAAGGTCTTTCTTGTACGATGTGAGGGTCTAAGGACAGAAGATGGTGTGTTGCTGTTGTATAAACTGTAAAACCCATTGGGGAAAATCTATGATTTGTGATTTTGGGCCATACAAATAAAACTGACTGGTGGCATTTAGCGCTGTCGGCTAACTGGATTTATCCTGAGGCAAAATAATGATCCAAAAAATCATCTCCAGGCTGCCAGAGAGGAAAAGAACAAGATGTTTGTTTCCAAAAGACTCAACTGGTTTGGGGATGAGCTGGACAGGAGAGTGAAAAACAAGTGTGTTCACCGCTTATATCTGCAAAAGTTGCTGCATGGATGGTGTATATCTTCCTCCTTGTCCTCTTACTGTAGAGTTGTAGACATAAAAACACAAAAAAGAGGATTAAAAACAAGACTAGAGAGGACAAAACTAATATCTGAGTGCAGCTTGTTAAATGTGACGCGGATAAATAAGGCTGTTAAACTGATGTCTATTCTATCGTTATACGCCGACGACATGCTGACGTTCTGCTGAAACCACCGGTCCCAACTCTGTGTTTCTGTGAAGGTGAAGGAGTTGAATGTCGATAAGAGGTTTGACTTAATGCGTTTGAGGATGTTCATGTTGTGTCGTGGTGAGAGAAGAGAGAAAAAAGGTCCTCGTCGTCAGTTTTTAAAACAACCGGAAAGAAAATCTCACAAAATTCAGCGATCGCGGAGATCATTGGTTTTTCTTTTCCGTTATGGCCTTTCTACCTACATTTAACTTCAAGTTTGATATATTTTTTTTTTCTTATTCTTTAAATTTCATCAGATTTAAGAGTTGAAAGTGTTCAAGCTGACTCAAGAGGTGGTTTTCTGGCTTTGAGGAGCATATTCCGCCCCTGTTTCCTCGTGTGTTGTAGGTCCTAGGAGAAAAATTCAAAGTTTAGTATCGCTTGTAAGATACCGTTTCGCTTGCAGCCGGAGAATCTTAGATAATCAAATCTTCCTGGAGTCTTTGTTCTCGCTCTCGTCAGCCATGTTTTTTTTTTTTCAGTGTCCTTCCCCAAACAGGAACGGGCAGAACCAGAACCAGAATCCTTCCTGTTCTACATGAGACAGGCACACGTCTCAAACATCTACTCCGGCAGAGCATTTCCTTCTCGTAGCACTAGATAGCACAGTCGTTCTTGGCTATTAGTCAACGTAAGCTAGCAAACAATATGACGACTACTCAACCCCCCCCGTTTCAATCTTATGAACTTTGACCTCTTGGGAGAAAAGTCGCCTGTCATACCCACTCCTGAACGGGGTATTTGTAGTAGTGCTGCGTCATGGTGCTCTGCTGCACGCCCTTGTTTTTGAACTGAAAGATGGTGTAGACCAGGACCAGTATGCACAGCGACAGGATGCAGGGGATCACCACGGCGATGGCGTTGACCGTCGTCGGGACGTCGTTGATGGTCACCATGATGTCCACGTCGTCGAGGGGCAGCTGGCGGTCGCCGCGGTTGCCGTTGCCGCCGGAGCGCTCCATGTCGGACTGGTCGCAGCCCATCCAGTCGCGCAGGATGGACTTGGGGTACCCGGGTTCCACCGTCAGCTTCTGGTTGTCGAACTTCCAGTAGTCCTTCCCCTTGTAGAAGTAGGTGTAGTCTGAGGGTGGAGACGGAGCTAGTCGTTACTTTTCTGAGTAAAAGAGAAGACGCTCGAGTGAGCTATGGCCAAAACTTGGTTTTGGCGTTTCCTCGAATTTCCTCGAATCTACTTTCCTTGTTTGGACTAATACGCTTGAATAGAACTAGTAACCTACAAATAAAGTAGTGTATTATCTGTTGAAAATGAGAATGAGATGCCATGAGAATATAAATCTTGTTAGAATAGAAGCTGGCCATGTGATGGGTTGAAAGGCCTGCAGCCCAGGTCAAAGGTCAACTTTCTTTAAATTGTCTCGAGGCAGCCGACCATCAGGAATAGGAACAAATGGTGAGATGCTTTAACTTGATAAAAAACTGAACTTGACTTTAATTCAGTCTTGATATTATACTTTTTTCTAATATGTTATAATAGATGCAAATATGGAAATATGGACTTATAGCATGAAACTACCCTAAGACTATGTTTTTATTTCTTATATTTCTTAAATATATCTATTATTCAGGCCATTTAAGTAAGGGTTAATCTAAAATTTGGATTTTTCCCCTTTAAATAAACAGTTTTTAAATTATTTAAATTTGTTGCTTCAATTATTTCGTTTATTATTTGTTTTTAATTAATTTTTAAAATTGTTTAAATCTTATTTAATTTGAATTTTCTTCATATTATAATTTTAAAAATTTTATTAAATGTTAATAACCTGTTTATACCTTGTATTTTTTATTTTTTTTAATGTAAATGCCTTTGAATTACCTCGTTGTTGTAATGTTCTATAGGAAATAAGCTGCAGCTACATGAACAACAATCAGTGTCGTCCACGTTGTCTCCAGCTCTGCTGTCGTCTACGTTTCCCTGTGGTGCAGAATCTCATTAGAGGCAACAACATTTGTATTGTGTCACAGAGCTTATAGCAGCTGCAGCATCCAGGTCCCAGCAGTGGTTGTTTTTTATT
>CM060463.1:2568240-2595740 GCA_030544235.1 Lepturacanthus savala
CTCCACAGTCAGCAGCCGGGGGATGAGGAGGTTTCATACATGGACTGAAACTCTATTACTTGCGGCTGCTGCTTCTGCCGCCTCAACATTCTCTATTTCACACTTTATTAAAGACGTTTCCAGGAGGAGAGACGTGGCCACAGACTAATAACGCTGCAGCAGATCAACACTCCCGTTCTGGCGGCTTTGCAAAACTTTAGTTTCACGCTGAAAGAGACAAACTGGGTTCAGTTTTTAAAGCAGCTTTGCAAAAAAAAAACCCTTCAAATCTCAAATTGGAGCCTCATTAACCCGTTAAACTCCAGGGTTCCTCCATGATTGCTCCACTAATCATGTACAAATATAGTGAAGCTATACATCAAATTAAACAGGAGAAACTCCACTACAAGCACATATAAGTCATATTTACACACAACAAACACAACTCCAACACCAAGCTAATTCATTAACAAATATGAAAATCGCTATACGATCATAAAGCCGACCCACTCGCCACATTTTGATGGCTAGCGCTCTGATACTTCATGTTACACAAACAAATGACATCTCATATGAAAGCTGAGACTGTGACGAGTCCAACGGTACCATCAGTGTAGCTTTATGACAAAAACTCAGTAAACTAGCAGCCAAAATACACTACAGTAAAAAGTCGCTTGTTTGTATGTCCTAAACCTAAAAAAGGGCTGGAGGTCAAGGGTTAAAGGGCAACATCCACAAATCCAGGGCAGGAACTCACTGCTATTTATTATTTTCATTATATCTCTGTATCTTTGTAGCTGATAATGTCATAAATCTGCCTCTTTAAAACGGAATAAAATGCATTAACGCATTTATCAGGTCTGAAACATACATTTTGTGTTTATTTGTCCATTTTTCCTTTTAAATCAACCAAAAAAATTATGATAAATTTGAAATATTTAACCCACATATTGTATAAATTGTGTATATTGACCTGTTTATCCCATATATAGCAACTAATAAACAGAACTATGGCCTCAGAATAAAATATTACAGTTACAATTTCTGATTTAAATCTTGATTTTTGTCCATTTTTCTCTAAACAAACTAAATTAAACTTAAAGAAATATCATCTTTTCATTATCAATACTAATAAAAGTTGTTCCTATGTATTATTCTCAAGTTAATATATAGTTATCAGTTATTATTGGCCAATTATTACATTACATTTTAATTGATTACATCTTTTATTATCTTTATTATCTGGTTTGACGCTATAAAGCTTCTTATTTTATTTCATATTCAGACGTCAATCTGTTCAAATTGTCGTCCTCCGTTACATTTTAAATAAAGATAATTCAACGTGGCAGAGCAATGATCCATTGGTTTTGAATAAAAAGTCTAAATATCCGTTTTCGTACCTTTGAAGAAGACGAATTTTCCGTCCGACCTCTCGTAGGCGGCGTCGATGCGAGGGGGGAGGCCCTTCCAGAACTGGTCGATCTGCATGGGGTAACCTTCCTGGACCTTGTTGTTCCTCAGACGCCAGAACCAGCGGTCCTGAAACACAGCAGGTCAGAGGTCAGAGGTCAGAAGCTGAGCACCACTGGAGAGAACTACAGTAAAATATACAGGATTTAGGGCTTAAAACACAAGGAAACGCAGGTTAAAGCCATTTTGGAGGCTAAAACACTTTTGTTGAAATGTTGAATTTGATCTTGTTTCTTTGTGTTATTTGAGGTTTTTGATATTTTGACCATTTGTCATTTTATGGAGATAAGTGAACAGTAAATACACGACAGTTCAAAAGGTTTAGAACTCACAGTTTTACATTTTTATTGTAATTTAATCAGTTTAATTAGATTTATTAGACTCTATATATATTTACTGAGTTGTTGTTTAAAAAACACTCATCCACAGAGAAACATACACAGCCTTAAAACAAGCAGTCATGACTTCTGTGAAGTTGTGATGTCACTACTATACAGTCACCACCAACAGCCCCCACAGCCATTTAGTGCAGTAATGGACTTAAATGAAGTGTGGAAAGTTTTAATTTGGTAACAGGATAAAGGTTTAAAAGACTTTTAATTTGGTAACGTGATAAATTTACCTTGTTAACACAATAAAGGTTTAAAAGACTTTTATTTTGGTAACATGATAACTTTAACTTGTTAACAGGATATAGGTTTAAAAGACTTTTAATTTGGTAACATGTTAAATTTACCTTGTTAACACAATAAAGGTTTAAAAGACTTTTAATTTGGTAACATGCTAAATTTACCTTGTTAACACAATAAAGGTTTAAAAGACTTTTAATTTGGTAACATGATAAATTTACCTTGTTAACACAATAAAGGTTTAAAAGACTTAATTTGGTAACATGGTTAACTTGTTAACACAATAAAGGTTTAAAAGACTTTTAATTTGGTAACATGGTTAACTTGTTAACACAATAAAGGTTTAAAAGGCTTTTATTTTGGTAACATGATAAATTTACCTTGTTTACAGGATAGAGGTTTAAAAGACTTTTAATTTGGTAACATGATTAACTTGTTAACACAATATTACAGGCTTTTATTTTGGTAACATGATAACTTTACCTAAAATAAATTATTTTAATTTATTTTTAAAATTATTTAAAATTAATTGTATTATTTTTTTTATTTATTTGGCCTCACAAAAAAACTAACTTTTTTTATATACTAATAAACAATTTCTGATTTAAACCTCTTTTCTTAAAACATAATAAAAACATCAATAACTTCATGAGCCAATGGGAGTGAATTTTATTTTTTATATATATTTATATATATATAATATTATATTAATATAAATAAATTATTAAATTAATTATTTTAATTTAGTTATTATTTTTGAATAATTATTTAAAATTATTTTTTATTATTTTTTGAATTTTTAATTCTTATTTTATATATGCAATTTATATAATAACTAATATAATAGATTTTTAATAAATTAATTTAATAAATTAAATCTTGATTTTTTTTTCCTCAAGCTAAGTCACAATTTCTGATTAAATCCTGATTTTTATCTCTAAAAAACTTTTAAAAATATTTGTATTAATAATGCAAATAAATGACGACCAAAGTAGTATAAGCATATGTATTAATAATAAGTATTAATTGATTAAAGTGAAAGTACTGCAACATATTTCCAGGTTTAAAACAGAAACAAGGACATAGAAGCAGTGAAATAACAGACTCTGCAGGTCTTTATGTAGTTGCTGTGGTTTAATCTGAGTCTCTGCTGTGTCGACCACAGCTGTGGATGATTTCTACAGATATAAACGCTGCTTTTTCTGCAGTTTAAGGCTAAAGGAGGAGACGTGTGAGCAGTAAATAGACAGAACTCAGCCTCTAGAAACTAGGACACGACCCAAGGTGACGACGCTGGGATCAGAACCTCAGAGAGATCCGGGATAAACCAGGATGTTCTCTGATTAATTATTCAGGCAAAGTCTTAAACCAGACCTGACATTAATGTTAAGGTGCCCAAGGCCTTTAAATACAGGACACGAGCAAATGTACTTATTCCACCGATGGGAATAACGTGGATCAGAGAAAAGAGAGAAGGATGAAAAGACCTGAGAGATTTAGTTTTAAAAAACGCTCCTCTATCAGACAGGAAGTGAGTTCATATCTCAGCAACACTTTAATGGACTGAAACCATCTTTGGTGCATGTATTTCAGACCCAGTCAGGAGGATGCTCAAGAAATCCGGTGACCTTTGACCTCTTGCAGGCACTGTAATTGGCGAAAATGTGTTTTGGCTCATATCTCATGATGAATATGTACTATTAATAATAATAATGCACATTTTACTGTTAATAATAATTGTTTAACTTAGAAAATTGAACAGATTTGGCCTAAAAATAATCTAATTCTGCTCATTCATCATTTGGCTTCAGTTTTTCTGCCCAGTTTGAATTTTCCTCCATTTTGGATTTTAACAAAAACACTTAAAAGTTCCCACAGGTCACAAATTTTGTCCGATCGGCATCAAACTTGACGCACATCATCTTCAGACCAGGCCTCACAAACGCCTCCATTTTTGTTTTCGGAACTAAAACCATCCACCAATATCAGCCAATCGAAATTTGCGGCGAAGCTGCCAAACAGGAAGTGAGTAGATATCTCAGCAACACTTTCAGGGATTGAAACCATCTTTGGGGCGTGTATTTCAGACCCACTCAGGAGGATGCTCAAGAAATCCTGTGACCTTTGACCTCGTGGGGGCGCTGCAATTGGCAAAAATTAAAATTTACAGCGAATCTGCCAAACAGGAAGTGAGTAGATATCTCAGCAACGCTTTCAGGGATTGAAACCATCTTTGGTGCGTGTATTTCAGACCCACTCAGGAGGATGCTCAAGAAATCCTGTGACCTTTGACCTCTTGGGGGCGCTGCAATTGCCAAAAATTTAAATTTACAGCGAATCTGCCAAACAGGAAGTGAGTAAATATCTCTGCAACGCTTTCACGGATTAAAACCATCTTTGGTGCATGTATTTCAGACCCACTCAGGAGGATGCTCAAGAAATCCTGTGACCTTTGACCTCTTGGGGGCGCTGTAATTGCCAAAAATTTAAATTTACAGCGAATCTGCCAAACAGGAAGTGAGTAAATATCTCAGCAACGTTTTCATGGATGGAAACCATCTTTGGTGCGTGTATTTCAGACCCACTCAGGAGGATGCTCAAGAAATCCGGTGACCTTTGACCTCTTGGGGGCGATGTAATTGGCAAAAATGTGTTTTAGCTCATATCTCATGATGAGTCACAGAGATACATGGATGAACCATCGGTATCATGTGGAAGGATGTTCTTTTGATTAATTATTCAGTCCGACCTGACATTAATGTTAAGGCTCCCAAGGCCTTTAAATACAGAACATGAGTAAATGTAGTTATACAACCAATGGGGATAAGAGAGAAGAGAAAAGAACACACAGAGAGAAAAAGAAGGAAAAAGTGAGGCAGTAAAACAAAAAGAAGACGAGCGAGAGGAAAAAGACAAAAGAGACAAAAGAGATGAGGGAAGAAAAAGGAGGAGAAGAAGAAGGAGAGCATCAATCTTAGCTCATTATCATTTGGCTTCAGTGAAACTAGGACACAGCCAAACACACAGTCCCCACTGAACCACACACACACACACACACGTGCATGGACACACATTTAAAAATGCATGAGCTCATTTTCTCTCTCACACACACACACACACACACACTCAAATGATCAAACATCATCCACAGACCACTAATGCTTTTCTGTCTGAACCCAAACAGGAAAAAAAAAGAAAAAGAAAAAGGAAATCGATGCCTCGCGTCCGCGAAGAGAAACCGTGAGTGTTTCTCAGCGAGGAAACATCCCATAATGAGCGTCTCCTTCCCAACGCCCACCGGCTCTCAGAGCTCTTTACGTCCTAATATGCCCCCGTCCTGGAGTTAAAGGGGAGAGACATCAGCCTCGTTGGGTTTTTTGTTCCTGATCGATGGTAATGATGCGTTTTTTTGTTTTTTCCAGAGCTGTAAAACCAGCTCCGAGCACAAAGATGCTGCAGAAACTGCATCTGAACATTTCACCTCTGAGAACACTTCACTGGAAAGTTAAACCAACGCAGCTGTTTTCTTTATATACATTTGAGGAGTTTCATCAAATCATTTGCTCTGTGTTGCAGCGTGATTACAGCTGCAGTTACAGCATCTAGCAGAACAGAATATAATATTAACACCATTGTTTTAACTGGAGAAGAACCTGCGTATTAAAACAACACCAGTCAGAACAATGATGTTGTGTGTGCATGGATTTCTATCATTTGAATCCTGAAATATTCAGCCATGACGTCTTTTTCTCTGAGAACACACCTGCAGCGTCTATAACAGGTAACGACCCAGTTGGAAACAGCTGATCCAGGTGGAAGGAGAAGTTCACTGTTTCTGCTGAGTTTAAACTAGAAAACCTCTGTTAACAGCTGTTCTGCTGCAGCAGCTGCAGCCTCACTGGCCAGGTGGAGAGTCAACAGACAGACAGGCAGATGGCAGACAGACAGATGACAGACAGGCAGGCAGATGATAGACAGACAGATGATAGACAGACAGGCAGATAACAGACAGACAGATAACAGACAGACAGATGACAGACAGGCAGATGATAGACAGACAGATGACAGACGGACAGGCAGATGACAGACAGACAGATGGCAGACAGACAGGCAGATGATAGACAGACAGACAGATGACAGACAGACAGATGACAGACAGACAGATGCCAGACAGACAGGCAGATGATAGACAGACAGACAGATGACAGACAGACAGATGACAGACAGACAGATGCCAGACAGACAGGCAGATGACAGACAGACAGATGACAGACAGACAGATGCCAGACAGACAGGCAGATGACAGACAGACAGACAGATGACAGACAGACAGATAACAGACAGACAGATGACAGACAGACAGATGATAGACAGATGACAGACAGACAGATGATAGACAGATGATAGACAGACAGGCAGATGACAGACAGACAGATGATAGACAGATGATAGACAGACAGGCAGATGACAGACAGACAGATGACAGACAAACAGACAGATGACAGACAGACAGGCAGATGACAGACAGACAGACAGACAGATGAGAGACAGACAGATGACAGACAGACAGATGATAGACAGGCAGATGACAGACAGACAGACAGATGACAGACAGACAGATGTTAGACAGACAGATGATAGACAGACAGATGACAGACAGACAGATGATAGACAGGCAGACAGACAGACAGATATATGATAGACAGACAGACAGACAGATGATAGACAGAGAGATAGATGACAGACAGACAGACAGACAGACGATCGACAGAGAGATAGATGACAGACAGACAGATAGATGAGAGACAGACAGATGATAGACAGACAGATGACAGACAAACAGACAGATGACAGACAGACAGGCAGATGACAGACAGACAGACAGACAGATAAGAGACAGACAGATGACAGACAGACAGATGATAGACAGGCAGATGACAGACAGACAGACAGATGACAGACAGACAGATGTTAGACAGACAGATGATAGACAGACAGATGACAGACAGACAGATGATAGACAGGCAGACAGACAGACAGATATATGATAGACAGACAGACAGACAGATGATAGACAGAGAGATAGATGACAGACAGACAGACAGACAGACGATCGACAGAGAGATAGATGACAGACAGACAGATAGATGAGAGACAGACAGATGATAGACAGGCAGACAGACAGACAGATAGATGATAGACAGACAGACAGACAGATGACAGACAGATGACAGACAGACAGATAGATAGATGACAGACAGACAGACAGATGATAGACAGAGAGATAGATGACAGACAGACAGATAGATAGATGATAGACAGATGACAGACAGATGATAGAGAGACAGACAGACAGGCATACAGGTGACATTTCAAACGTAGAATCAGAGAGACAGGAAGACAGACGACAGACAGACAAAAGGAAGACAGACAGAGAATCAGAGAGACAGACAGAGGACACAGACAGACAGATAGATGAAAGAAAGACAGATAACACAGACAATAAGACAGATGACAGATAATCAGACAGACAGGAAGACAGTTGACAAACAGATGACAGAGAGATAGACGGGTTTATGACCTTCTCTAATATTCATTTTAAAGATCAAAGACATCAAAATGGATTTTTCTTCCTCTTCTGCTCTATTTCTCAGTGTGTGACACACACACACACACACACACACACACACACACACACACACAGGCTCACGTGTGAACACCTGCTGTGTGTGTTAGTATGATAATCGTGGTATAAAGTCGTTAACTCTACTCAGGACATATGCCGGGTGTTAATGGCTCCATCTGCTGCTACATCTCAGTCCTCTGAGCCGCTGGGAATCAAACTCCCGACACCACCACCACCACCACCGCTGTTCCACCGCGGCGTCACAGCCCCCCCCCCCCCCCCCCCCCCCCCCGTCCTCCTCTCCACTTAACGTTCAATTAAAGCGAATCTAAAATCCCCGGCGGTGTCGCCGTGTTCCATGAAGCAGCCCACGGCCGAATGAGTCAGCGTCTGCAGCAGAGAAGCTGTTACCTGTTAATTAGCCTCAGAGCAGAAACACGTCTGGAAACCTGCTGTTCACCTTTAGCGCCAAGACGCACGTTTCATTTATAAAACAGGGCTTTAAGGCCCCGTTTGACGTCTCAGCAGATCCAACAACCACGCCGCCCGGTAACCGACCTCGTCTCTTGTTTCTCCAGCAACCCTCCGGCTTTTTTTGATTGCTGCTAAATGAGCATATAAAGAGCATTAAGCTGTTAGCGCTGGTTTACCGCCGCTATTCCTGTCCATGCTCCACAGGAGCATCAATTCAATTAATTTACAGTAAATATACATCGGTGAGATAACAGCAGTCGTGAAAGTGTTCATAAAGTAACCGTTAATATCTTAAATAAATACGCAGAGAGCTGTGAAGAAGCAGAATATTGAATAATGATTGATGGTTATAGGCATAAATATGATGATTAATGGTGCAGAAATGAAGGAGATCCAGTAGCAACGCTGCACAAATGATGCAATAACCCAATAATAATATACAGGAGCAGTATTTGACTTTATTTTAACCCATAATAACCCACTGTGACTCTGGTGTCGCTGCCCCTTTAAATGTTAAATGTGAATAATTCCTCATTTCCAGCTTTATCCTCAACTTAAACTGATGAAGGCCCTAAATAACGTGTCCTATATTACATTTAACCTGTTCCCACCACAATTCTTAATTAAACTGATGTAAAACAACGGCTTATTAACCTTAAAATAGTCATGGAAAACCAAGAAAACCAAGAAAATTGTATAACTAGCAAAGTTATAACTGTGATATATGCAAATAAAAAGACTAAATATGTGATATTAAGCACAAAAACAGCAAAAACTGCCAAGCTGATTTATTCAAATGAGGAATAAATTCACCATAAATATATATAACATCACAAATCTATGATACTGGGAGTTAGTATTTAAAGAAATGTGATATTTGATCTGTTTAATATCACTGAGAACTTTCCTTAAAGGAGAAATGGGTCCAGGTTCTTATGGGTTAAATTCCAATCCAAAAATTGCTGTATCACTTGTATTTCTCCTGTGTGTGTGTGTGTGTGTGTGTGTGTGTGTGTAGCATCCATCAGAGCTGTCGGCACTAAATGCGGCGACGTCTGTTCCTCCATCACCAGAATCTACTCTCTGTTACTGTTTTAACCTGCTGGGTTACACACTTTATTAAACTGTTAGTGTGTAGGGAACATTCAGATCAGTGGTGTCACTTCAAAACATGTCCCTGTGTCACACGGAACTAAACAAAGGTTCCTACCGATAATTCCTATTGTTACAGATACTGCTGTCAAAGACTAAAGAAAGATTATCAGCTATAAATACACTATAAAATATATATAACTATAAAATAGCCGACTAAAACTAGACTAGATCGGATCATCAACGTGGAGCCACATGACTTTATAAATCTTATAAAAACCACTAAAAATATTAGTTAGACGACATTAATTTTGATTAACTTTACTATCAAAGACTAAGGAAAGACTATTGACTAAAATACATTGGATTTTTGTCTTTTCGTCCACTAAAATGTGACTAAACAAAGACAAGACTAGTTGACAAAACGTGAATAAAACCGATATGGACCCGTAGGGGTCCTCGAATGGTTCCAGGAGGTCCCCCAGAAAAAATTATTCTCGCTATAATTTCCTCGTATCTGTGTATTATTTTCGCACCTTGAACACGAACATCTCCCGCCTGAAGAAGGCCACGGTGTTGAAGTTCCCGTCACAGATGTTGGGTTTCCCGTTGCCCGGCAACGCCGGCCGGTCTCCGGGTGGACGGGCGGGACGGGAGGCGTGTTTTCTCTCCGAGGTGGAGTGGGTCCGCCGGGACGGCAGCGTGGGCAGCGGCCTGGTGGGCTCCAGCATGGCCGTGGGGATGCCTGATAGAAAAGATCAATAAATCAATAAAAACAAGCCAACATGAATCTCTGGATTTATGAGGCAACACGGTTACATAGGAGTCCACAACAACATGAGTCATGATGTTTAATTTTTTATTTTTTACATAAGATCTTGTGAGACACCACACAGAGAAGTGATCAACAACATGAGTCACCGCCGATGTGATTCATCCTCAGGTGGACTCATCTCTTACTCAGCGATGTTCCTGCAGAAGAAAAGGGCAGCACAGCCAGAACTTCTGTTTCCATTGTTGGAAAAAAACAAAAAAGCTTTCTGATTATGGGATGACGCACGAGCGCTTCTACTTTGAAAAGTCACAAAACTGCAGTGTTTAATTCTAAATGCTTCATATTGGGGGAAGAAATAAAGGGACAATTACAGCTCCGTACCTGCAGTTTTAGGAAATAAAGGGACAATTACAGCTCCGTACCTGCAGTTTTAGGAAATAAAGGGACAATTACAGCTCCGTACCTGCAGTTTTAAGGAAAAAAAGAGAAAATTACAGCTCTGTTTCTGCAGTTCTAGGGAAAAATGACAATTACAGCTTCTTATATGCAGTTTTAAAGAAAAAAAGGACAATTATAGCTCCGTACCTGCAGTTTTAGGAAAAAAAGGACAATTACAGCTTTGTACCTGCAGTTTTAAAGAAAAAAAGGACAATTACAGCTTCATATATGCAGTTTTAAGGAAAAAAAAGGACAATTATAGCTCAGTAACTGCAGTTTTGGGAAAAAAAGGACAATTATAGCTCTGTATCTGCAGTTTTAGGGGAAAAAAGGATAATTATAGCTCTGTACATGCAGTTTTAAGGAAAAAAAGGACAATTACAGCTCTGTATCTGCAGTTTCAAGAAAAAAAAAAGAATTACAGCTCTGTATCTGCAGTTTCAAGAAAAAAAAAAGAATTACAGCTCTGTTTCTGCAGTTTTAGGAAAAAAAGGACAATTACAGCTTCTTATATGCAGTTTTAAAGAAAAAAAAGGACAATTACAGCTCCGTACCTGTAGTTTTAGGGGAAAAAAAGGACAATTACAGCTCCGTACCTGCAGTTTTAGGGAAAAAAAGGACAATTATAGCTCCGTACCTGCAGTTTTAGGGAAAAAAAGGACAATTATAGCTCTGTATCTGCAGTTTTAGGGAAAAAAAGGACAATTATAGCTCCGTACCTGCAGTTTTAGGGAAAAAAAGGACAATTATAGCTCCGTACCTGCAGTTTTAGGGAAAAAAAGGACAATTATAGCTCCGTACCTGCAGTTTTAGGGAAAAAAAGGACAATTATAGCTCCGTACCTGCAGTTTTAGGGAAAAAAAGGACAATTATAGCTCTGTATCTGCAGTTTTAAGGAAAAAAACAGAGGATTACAGCTCCAAAAATTCAGTTTTCGGAAAAAAAGGACAATTACAGCTCCGTACCTGCAGTTTTAAGAAAAAAAAAGGACAATTACAGCTCTGTACATGCAGTTTTAGGGAAAAAAAAATGAGGATTACAGCTCCAAAAATTCAGTTTTAGGAAAATTAGAGCTCCATACCTGCAGTTTTAGGGAAAAAAAGGACAATTATAGCTCCGTACCTGTAGTTTTAGGGAAAAAAGGGACAATTATAGCTCCGTACCTGTAGTTTTAGGGAAAAAAATGAATTACAGCTCTGTTTCTGCAGTTCTAGGAAAAAAGGACAATTACAGCTTCATATATGCAGTTTTAAAGAAAAAAAAGGACAATTACAGCTCCGTACCTGCTGTTTTCAGGAAAAAAAAAAAAGAATTACAGCTCTGTATTTGCAGTTGTAGGAAAAACAGACAATTATAGCTCCGTACCTGCAGTTTTAGGGAAAAAAAGACAATTACAGCTCTGTATCTGCTGTTCTAGGGAAAAATGACAATTACAGCTTCTTATATGCAGTTTTAAAGAAAATAAGGACAATTACAGCTCCGTACTTTCAGTTTTAGGGGAAAAAAGGACAATTACAGCTCCGTACTCCGTACGTAAAAAAACAGAGGATTACAGCTCCAAAAATTCAGTTTTCGGAAAATTATAGCTCCGTACATGCAGTTTTTGGGAAAAAAAGGACAATTATAGCTCCGTACCTGCAGTTTTAAGGAAAAAAAGAGAGAATTACAATTCTGTACCTGTAGTTTTAGGGGAAAAAAAGGACAATTACAGCTCCGTATCTGCTGTTTCAAGAAAAAAAAAAAGAATTACAGCTCTGTTTCTGCAGTTCTAGGGAAAAATGACAATTACAGCTTCTTATATGCAGTTTTAAAGAAAAAAAGGACAATTACAGCTCCGTACTTGCAGTTTTAGGGAAAAAAAAGGACAATTACAGCTCCGTACTCCGGAAAAAAACTGAGGATTACAGCTCCAAAAATTCAGTTTTAGGAAAATTATAGCTCCGTACATGCAGTTTCAAGAAAAAAGGACAATTACAGCTCCGTACCTGCAGTTTTAGGGAAAAAGTACCATTATAGCTCTGTATCTGCAGTTTTAAGGAAAAAAACAGAGGATTACAGCTCCAAAAATTCAGTTTTAGGAAAATTATAGCTCCATACCTGCAGTTTTAGGAAAAAAAGGACAATTATAGCTCTGTATCTGCAGTTTTAAGGAAAAAAACAGAGGATTACAGCTCCAAAAATTCAGTTTTCGGAAAAAAAGGACAATTACAGTTCCGTACTTGCAGTTTTAAGAAAAAAAAGGACAATTACAGCTCCGTACATGCAGTTTTAGGGGAAAAAAGAGAATTACAACTCTGTATCTGCAGTTGTAGGAAAAACAGGACAATTACAGCTCCGTACATGCAGTTTTAGGGAAAAAAAAATGAGGATTACAGCTCCAAAAATTCAGTTTTAGGAAAATTAGAGCTCCGTACCTGCAGTTTTAGGGAAAAAAAGGACAATTATAGCTCCGTACCTGTAGTTTTAGGGAAAAAAAGGACAATTATAGCTCTGTATCTGCAGTTTTAAGGAAAAAAACAGAGGATTACAGCTCCAAAAATTCAGTTTTCGGAAAAAAAGGACAATTACAGCTCCGTACCTGCAGTTTTAAGAAAAAAAAGGACAATTACAGCTCCGTACATGCAGTTTTAGGGGAAAAAAGAGAATTACAACTCTGTATCTGCAGTTGTAGGAAAAACAGGACAATTTCAGCTCCGTACCTACAGTTTCAGGAATAATAACAAATCTAACCTCAAAATAGCAGATTTTTGGGTTGAATAGAATCCAAAATTCAACAATGAACCACAATGTCCTGAAATAAAAAGCACTGAGGCAAATAGGATGAAGTGCCAGCAGATACAACAGCAGGCTTTGTTATCCACACAGGCACAGCAGGAAAACACAGAATGTCAACCATCATGACCTTTAACCACAAGATCCTTCTTTTTTGCGATAACCTTCCTGCTGCCAAAGCTAAACGCTAAAACCACTGGAGAATAAAGTTATCAACTCGAAATAAAACCAGGATCTTTTGATTGAGTGATTATTTAATTGTCTCCTTTATAATCTCCTGTTTAAACATCTTACAGAATATATTCTTCATGTTCTGGAATGATCCTCAGTGGGATTTATAGGAATTTATGGACAAATTATTGACCTTTGACCTCTGATCTTATTAATTATTGAACTTTGCATTGCAGATAATTTAGCTTATTTTAGGTTTTAGGTCAGTTTGGTCTTGTTTTAAGTTTTAAATAAAGTAAATCCACACATCGTGACCTTTAACCTGAAGAGAACCTTCCTGCTGTGATGTTTAAAGGAAGCTAAAAGTGTCACAACTGCAGAACAAAGCAGAAGAATGCAGCAAATTCTACGTGATAATTAATGAAACACTTAACGAAACAAGGATTTGTAGGAATATCCTTGATTTCTCTGTGTTTCCTGCACCTTTGCATGACAGATGAATGTTACAGGGACAACAGAGGCCTGTCATGATTGGATTAGATCAGATTAGATCAGATCAGATTAGATTAGATTAGATCAGATTAGATTAGATATGACTCTATTGATCCGTGGGGAGGTTCCTCAGGGAAATTGAAGCTCCAACATGTCACATACAAACAAACAACACCATAAATACCAAGACCTACATCGATAAAATAAAAGAAATAATCATTTTTAAGAAATGCCTATAGACACCTTGTTGTTACTACATGGTTATTGTAAAGGTCACATGGTATAAAGAAGGTGAGTAGATTATTACACATGGAATTATAATAATAATAATAATAATAATAAATTAGACATGTTACCTATTCTGTGTACGTTATTATGAATTATATAAATATCTAAATACAATTATTATAAATATTAGTTATTAATTAAGATGTTGAATAGAAAGGATGTGATATAATATATAATATATATATATATATATATAATATATATATACATATATATACATATATGCATACATATATACATACATACACATATACATATATATGTATATATATATGTATACATATATATATATATATATACATATATATACATATATGCATACACATATACATATATATATATACATACATATATATATATATATGTATATACATATATATGTATATATATATATATATACATATATATATATATGTATATACATATATATGTATATATATATATATATATACATATATATACATATATGCATACATACACATATACATATATATATACATACATATATATATATATATGTATATACATATATATGTATATACATATATATATATACATATATATACATATATGCATACATATATACATATATATACATACATATATATATATACACATATACATATATATATGTATATATATATGTATATATATACACGCATATATATATATATGTATATATATATACACACATATATATATGTATATATATACTTGCGTGTGTGTGTGTGTGTTATTGTGATATAATATGATTATTTCAGAGGAAACTGTCTGAAATGTGTCGACAGTAAAATTAAAAAAAAGAAAAGCAGCAAAACAACAAAGGCAGCAGAGTTTAGTGAATGTGTCATTCATGTGTTTCCATACATACATATAGATATATACATATATATACACATATATACACACACAGCTGTCATTCATGTGTTTCCAGGGAAATGTTAGCCGCCGTTATCTGTGCTGCAGCTTTACGTCCATATATATATATTAGAGGAGGCGAGTGCTGCCGGACGCCGGACACTTTCTCCATAATTCAGACGCACTCTGGGCTTCACCATCAAATATTAACGCGTGCGGCCGTTGGTTTTGCTTTCAGGTCTCCAGTGAAGCGGTTTGGCAGCAGGTGAGACTTGACAGAAGTGGTTAAAGGGGACATATGATGTCCATCTGCAGCTGTATTTATAGTCTGGATTATATTTATTCCTTCTTATAAAAAGAACTCCGCTTCTGTCTGAAACACAGAGTTTTAGCTGCTGATTCTGTTCGTCTGTCTCCTAAAGAGCTGCAGCTGCCACTTAATAGTAAATAAAACTAGATTATAGACTATTATTAATATGGAAAATAAAGTGCAGCATCAGTTGTCATGACGTCCATGTTGATTATTTCTTTTTTTAAATAACTAGACTCTAAAATAAACAGCTGCAACCAGCGTTTAAAGGGGAAATTCAGCTGTTATTTGTTAATTTACAGTAATTGAAGCTTTATTCAACTGAGTTTTAGCAGCTGCTCTTGTTAAAATTAAGAAAACCTAAATAATAAAACCTATTATATGGAGGGACATGTTGAGGGCTTTTATTTTGAAACAGGAAATGGACATGTACTCTGAGAAAGCGGAAGTTATCTGTTATATGTTTTGAAAAGACAAAAAAAAACAATAATTTTGATAAAGAATAATACATTAGTGAATATTTTTAGTATTTGGAATAAGGTTTATATATATTTTATTATAAAGAGGCTGGAAAATTTATCCACGGGACCTTAAACTCAGGAATTATGGAAATATTCTACATTGAATCCATTTTTATTTAATATTAACAAGTTAAACATTAAAAAAAAACATTATAGATCAAATATATTTACAGCATAATATCATCAAATCTTACTCCACTACTAGGTAATAATGGAACTTTAGGTGGATTTTCTTCGTCCACCACAGTTAGTAGCTGTGTATTTGCTGAGTTTGATGAGGGAAAACAAGAAATAGTCTTAATTATTAAATTAATTATTAAATAATCAGCTTTGTAGTTGTAGCTGAGTCTGGAAATAGCTGGTATCAACAACAAAAAAAAGTTAAAGCAGCTGTTGTCATGACGATGGGTGAATGTTCAAAAAATGTGAAACTATCCCTTTAAATATTAAATATATTTTCCCCTAATTATATTTAACTTTCCTGTTAAGAGCCAACTTTTAAAATGTGAAAATTTGTAAATTTATTCTTGATAATTCTCATATATTCACATTAATTCCCATGGAAAGTTTCCAACTTTAAAAATTCTCCGAATTTTCAGCCCTATGAGTATTATTTATTAGAATATGTCTAACATAACTCCACATTGTACAGCTTTATTCTAACGACTTAATAATTGATTATTATTAAATTATAGCGAACAGGGGATTAATTATATTTATGTTTCCCATTCATTTGATGCACATATCTGCTCATTATAGGAAGATTATTTGGTGCAGAACCAAATACACACACATGTATATGTGTACTGAAGCTCTAATATACAGATTTCCAACTAAATGAGCAGTGTCAGTCAATATTATTATATAACATTATACATACAAAATAAATAACATTATAGATATTCACCTACAGCCTAGAATTATTATTATTATTACACTTTATTATTATTATTTTCAGACTAGCTGCTTAAAACAAGTATTACCACATCTATGAAAGACAGATGATGCGTTTAGTGGACGTCGGAACTTGGAGCTCTGAACAACATAACATCAGAACTGAGCACTTCCCAGCTTAAAAACTGGGATATCATTGAATACAGAATAAAAGAGAAATGATCTTAATGGACTGAAAGGAAAACCTCAACGGTTGTGCTTGTATAGATGATAGATTTCAGTGCTTCTCTGACTTCAAACTTCCGATTTACGAGTTCAACTGAACGCACCGTTGCAGATCAGTTTCTCCTTTATTTAACCTGTTGTTGAATTATGTAGGGACAGTGTGGGAGAGGGGGACAGATTAGAATTAATTATGTTTTAAAAAACCTTTTAGCACAGACTGAAGTCGATGAGGAAATTAGAGAAAACTACACAAACGAGTGATTTCCAACATGTGTGAAGGCAGCTGTTAATTCCTCATCCTCACCGTAGATCTTCTGGATGCCCTGCAGGTCGTCCAGAGGCAGCTTGAAGTTGTGCGTGTCCATGTACTGGTAGAAAGGAGCCATGATGGCGCTGGGGTCGTTGGAATGTTCCAAACCCAACGCGTGGCCCAACTCGTGGACCGCCACCAGGAACAGGTCGTTACCTGAGAGGCAGGGAGACAAGAAAGCTTTGAATGAACCAACACGAATAGATGGTTGCACAGCAGGAACCGAGCGATAAAACAGAAAACAAGAGAGGCTTTTGTGCCGCTGACGAGCCTTTCTGCTGCTTTTTCTGTGCTGGAACTTTACAGAAAAAGAAAAAAACCCCTCAACATCTCCCTGTTGTCTGAGGCGGAACAAAGCCTCCCCAGTGTAAAACAAGAGAAAAGACCAAATGCGCCGCAACAATGAGCTAAAGTTAGCCTGTGATGCTGCTGAATCATCACACAATCGCACATGAAAAGAGGAATTTATGGTAAAGAGAAAAAAAAAGAAGCCGCCGCCGCCGCTCGCCTGGGATTACTCAACGCTTCAGTCAAATCTGAAATAAGATTTACAGCGTGTGGATGTATAAATAATGAGCCGATGCTTCGGGGTTTAAACACACGCCAGCCAACGAGCACAGATATTGAATTTGGAATATGAAAATATTCCTCTTCCCACGTCTGATGCCTCGTTGTTTAAAAGTCAATAGCTGAACAGAAGGCGACAGAAGCAGCAAAACGTCTGTTTTTCATATTTCATGCTTTGTTCAACGCTGGAAATCTCATTCTAAACGAAGCTTAAACGTTAAAGTGGGGATTAGGTGTTTTGTGTTTTTATTCGATGCTGCTCTGCAGAGACTCTCTGTGCTGGAGCTGCTGCTGAATAAGCTGTTTCTGCATTAAAATGCATAGAAATGACAACATCTGTATATTCTGATGAGGTGCAGACTCACACTAACGATTCTAAAACCTACAGAAACATGGTGTTTTCGAGATTAAACAGAAATAAACTGAACATTTTCAGAGTGGACATAAAATAACACTATAGCACAATATTACCATAATAATCTGTTCCTATCATCTACTCTACAACTTTCCTTGCAGGTTTGAACCCTCAGCATGTTATAAACAAGTTTATTAAAAGGAATTCATAGTGGTTAGAGCAATGTTGCTATGGTAACAAGCTCGTTAACGAGCAGACTGTTAAAAATAGATTTTGGACAAATTTTGAACAAGTGGTGATAAATGATTTACTTGCTTCTACATGTTAGTTTCATTGGTTTCTTCCAAAATTAGCCGTTAGCCACTAGCCACTAGCCCCGCCCACTGGAAAACAGCATCTGGACCAAACCACTTTGAGGAATTGGGGGGGGGGGGGGGGCATATTTTCTTTTACATTTTGGATTTTTATTTGACTAAAACTAGATTAACATTTAATTCTGGCCAATAAATACACTGATTCCATAGGATAAAACTCTGCTATTGTTCATTTTGTCGGCTATTATTCAATTTAGTCATTTTTAGACAACTTGTATTCTTTAATGTAGTATTTTAGTCTAGATTTATTCAAAGAAAATCACAACACAACACTAAAATGTTGGTCCTGTATTAAATGTCCTTATTAGTTTTAGTCATATTTAGTCCACTTTTTTTATATTTTTTTGTTTAGTCACATTTTAGCCCACAAAAAATCCAATAATCCAAAGTATTTTATTTCAGGCAGGTGTCTGTAACAATAGGAATTATCGGTAGGAACCTTTGTTTAGTTCAGTGTGACACAGGGACATGTTTTGAAGCGACACCACTGATCTGAATGTTACACGCCAACAGTTTAATAAAGTTTATAACCCAGCAGGTTAAATCAGTAGCTGCTGGTGATGGAGGAACTGACGTCGCCGCATTTAGTGCCGACAGCTCTGATGGATGCTACGTTTTTTGATGGTAATTTAAACAGTTTGTGGCAAATAAACAAACTTTTATTAATCTTTTTTTTAATAAAGTAAAAGAAACGTGTTCATTTTGTCACAGTCAGTGGTTTCAGGTGTGATTTCATTCATATATATATATATAATATATTTGATCTAATGTCTGCGCTGCTCTAACTGCAGGATGTTCTAGGAAAAGACGTGAGATGAATCACTTCAGCTCACACACAGATAAACTCTTCTATTCCTGCTCGCAGCTAATCTCAGTAAAAGCAGGAGGAACAGGAAGCTGTTGTTTCTTTTATTCCCCGGTGGTTTGTTAAAACCGTCGCACGAGCCGAGATTCTAATTCCGTCGGATGCTTAATGACTTCTCACGCTCCGAACTCAGAGCTCAAATTAATACATTTCATCAGCGCCGTAATTGGTTTGACTCAGTTTGAACCTAATTAGGGAACGTTAATTATCTTCTTCTCGTTACTGGGCTGTTTGAACATCGGTGGCCAGAAGCTGACTTCATAAACTCAAGCTGCCGTCGAGATGTTTGGGAGGAAAAGTTCAGGAGCTGCTGACTGCTTCCTTTAGTTCATCTTCTATTTTGCAGTTTCTGTCTCGGAGGTAAAAATTAAAAAAAACGCAGTTAATTATTTTACTGTTTCCCTCCCGCTGCTTTTCTGCTCTCTCTCTCTTTTAATGTGACCTTTTGACTCCTCATTAAGACAAAACGAGCACATGAAACAAGGAAATTCATATCAGTAACAATTCAAAAGTCATTGTTTCTCAAAGACCCCTAGTGGTCTGTGGTGGAACTGCATGTTAACACGTTAACACACCTTGATAATGCAATTAAATGTTGATTTATCCTATTTATAGAGTTCTGCAGCAAGGAGGGAAAACGTAAAGAGACACGTTGCTAACCCGCTAGCTTAAAAACATACATTTGAACAGTTTTAGTGTATTTTTAACACTTTAACACATATTTTAGTTTCTAGGGGGCACTTTAGCACATGTTATAGCACCAGAGGGGCACTTTACCTGCATATTAATGCATTTTAATACATGTTTTGGCTCCTAGAGGACATTTTATCATGGGTTTGACCTCCCAAAAGGGCACTTTAGCATGAGTGTAGCTGTTGGAGGGCACTTTAGCACATTATAGCACCCAAAGGGCATTTTAACACACGTTTTGGCTCTTTGAGGGCACTTATCACAGGTTTTAGAGGGCACTTTAGCACAAGTCTTAGCTCCTAAAGGGCACTTTAACATGGGTTTTAGCTCCAAAGAAGGCACTTTAGCATGAGTTTTTCTCCTTGAGGACACTTTAGCACACGTTTTAGCTCCAGGAGGGCACTTTAAGAGGCATTTTAGCTCCAAAGAACACACTTATTAGCACATTTTCTACCAATTTGCCCAGCCTCTGTGCATGCCACTGAATTTGACCAATAGGATTTTGGCTCCTAGAGGGCACTTATCCAAGGTTTCAGACGGCACTTTGGCACGAGTTTTAGTGCCTAGAGGACATTGTAAGGCAGTATAACACACATTTTAGCTTCCAAGAGGGCACTTTAACACATGTTTTAGCTCCTAGAGGACGCTTTAACATGGGTTTTAGCTCCAAAGAAGGCACTTTAGCACGAATCTAGCTGTTGGAGGGCACTTTAGCACAAGTTTTAGTTCCTAGAGGGCACTTTAACAAACATCACAGGTTTTAAAAGGGAGTTTAGCATGAGTTTTAGCTCCTAGAGGACACTTTAACATGGGTTTTAGCTCCAAAAAAGGCACTTTAGCATGAGATTAGCTCCTTGTGGACACTTTATCACACGTTTTAGCTCCTAGAGGGCACTTTAGCATATGTTTTAGCTCCAGGAGGGCATTTTAGGATGTGTTTTAGCTCTAAAAGAGTGCAATTTAACAAACATCACAGGTTTTAAACGGGACATTAGCATGAGTTTTAGCTCCTAGAGGACACTTTAAGAGGCATTTTAGCTCCAAAGAACACACTTATTAGCACATTTTTTTGCATACCACTGAATTTGACCAACTTACATTTATCACTTTCACACTTTAACACAGATTTTGACTCCTAGCCAGCACTTATCCCAGGTTTTGCATGAGTTTTAGCTCCTAGAGAGCACTTTATAGCAGTATAACACACATTTGAGCTCCCTAGAGGGCACTTTAATGCATGCTTTGCTCCCAGAATGCACTTTTAGCATGCTTTAGCTCCAGGATAGCACTATAAGTCACATTCTAGCTCCAAAGCAGCCACTTTAACACATGTTTTAGCACATGTTTCAATAATCTGCCCCCCCCCCCTCTTGTGCACGCCACTGAATTTGAACAACTTGCATAAAGACCCGGTGGATTTGTTGTTCCAGGAGGGGGGTCGGAATATCTGGGGCGAATATTCAACTATTTCACGGCAGCAGCACTAAAAAAAACGGCTGCCGTGAAAGCTCTAGTGCTCACATAAAAAAACAATATTGGTTTAACTCTCAATTATTCATCCCGGTTTCCACTTATTCCTTTTTCCCCCAGAATCAGCCTCTTTTTCTCCACCTCTTCTTTTCATCCCTCTCCTCCTCCACCAGCCTTTATCTTTCCCCTCCTTTTCTTCCATGTCATGGCTCAGATAAAGATGGTTTTACAGCACATATACAGTTTCCTGTGGGATTTCCCGGCGGCTTCTTTCTCTCTGACTCTGCCTCCCGCTGTCCACGATAACGACTTCATCCATCCTTTTTTTTCTCTCTCCTCACAGTCGCCTGTTCTGCAGCGATAAAGACTGTTTGATATCACCGGGATGAATCCCGTCTCTCAAGTAATTCCTGGTCAGACTCGTCCGCTGGAGTTTGGTTTTGGTTTATTTTTTCAGGCCACAGTTTTGTACAAGCTGCGTCTGAAATTAAAATCCTGCATCACAAAAAAAACGACCTGCCAGGAATGATTTCTGTCCAGCCAGAATCATTTATACACGGCTCTTTTATCGGTTTTCTAACTGGTCCTGGTTTGTTTTCCTGCTGCAGGACCAATCACAACCTCCTGGGGTGTCAAACATGCGGCTCAGGGGCCAGAACCGGGCCGCTAAAGGGTCCGATCGGGCCCCAAAATGTGACGAAAAATGCTGTTTTTTCATAGAAATGTGAAGCTGGAAAACTTTAACTGCTTCTTAAAAACGACTGTTGTTCATTGATTAAATCATCGTTTCATTAATTAAAGGTGAGTTAATCATGTTAATGTTTTTTCTTTGCATTAAAAAGGAGGGAAGATAGGTGTTAATTACAGGTTCATTTCTGAGGCCCATGAACTAAACAACCCTGATCTACTACATCCATTTATCGGCTTATTTTCCTGCGATCCAACGATATCGATCTGTGCTCGGCTAGTTGTCCTTCCAGGCAACAGATATCCATCTAACATCGATTTAAAAGGTAATAAATCAATTGTATTGATACTAGAACACAGCAGAATTTATATGGATGTATTTTTTTATTATTATGTCTGTGATGTCATCACATTTTGTCTTTTTTTATTCGTTATATAATATATTTATCATACATTCCCATATGTTCGTATGGTTGTTGTAATCGTACTGTATCTGAACTGGACTGCCTGAATTGTTCGCACAATTTAAATTGTAAATAAAGTTTTTAAATAAAATGCAGCAGCATGGAGCATGGAATTGGTTTGATGTTGGAAATTCAATTTGTGACATCGTCATTAAAACAGTAATTAATAAAATATAACATGAGCTGATTTAATGCATCAGGTAAACTTACACTACTCATAATAATATTGTTGTTTACATGAGTGTTTTTCCTATTTGGTCTGATTTTTAATGAAATAAGTAAAAGTTTTATTTGATATTAGTAATAATGAATGAGAAGAAACACTATTTTCATTAGTTTAATATTTATTACCCCAAAAATGTATGAAATCTCTAACTTATTGTGAGTAGTTTACTGTTAATTCAACCACTTTACTCAGATAAAATGTGAATGCATTTGCTATTAATTGTTGATGCCTTGTTTGTTTTATGACTCTCATACAAGAATCTAAAGAAGCTGCATTTACACTGTGGAGAATCCAGGTTTTAATTATTTCACTGGTTGAATTCTGGGCTAAAACGTTCAGATTGTTCTAAATTAACTCACATCGTCCATTTAATCAAAGTAAAATGGATTATTACTGTTTATTACATGAGTATCAGAGTCTCCAGTGTGTGTTTTTAGTTTCTGTTTGTTCTGTTCCCTCCTCCTCTGCCCTGGTTTAACCTCATTAACGTCGTTCAGCTGTAGTTTCTCCTCTTCTCTCCTCCTCTCAGTGACCTGGAAATCATTTCCCCTTCATATTAAAGGATCCTCCACGTCCTTAAAGGTGTAGTTTGGTATTTATTTTCCTGCGTATATCTGAAGCGTAGAGACAGAGAATAGCGAATCCTAGTAGAAAACCCCATTTAACCATTTAGGCCACGTCCTAATTTCAAAAGGCTATAACTTTCTGTTAATAATAGAGAAATATTAGTGAAATGTCACATATTCTAATCCTCTATTACATCGGTCTCCAACCTTTTCTGTACCACAGACCAGTTTAACGTCTGACAATATTTTCACGGCCCAAATCTAAAGGTGTAGCTGATAAAAACTAAATAAAATGACAAGATCAGCATTAAAACTGTGGTATTTGCTCTATAGTAATAATAATAATAATAATAATAATACTGAACGTAAATCCACTGTGTAATCATGTGCAACTTAATTAGCGGTGTCAGAACATCACATGAGCAACATGGTTTCTACCCCAGCACAGTGCAACACACTCGGGTCGCTATGGTAACGTTTAAACGTACCTTCAAAATAAGACACATCACAAAAACAAAGTGCATGAAAATGCTGGCTAATTCTGTCCCTTCATTGGAAAGAAACCTTCTAAAGAAGGTTGTTTTTGGATTAAATTTAGCGGGATGTATCACGTGACGTGTTGTCACTTTTCAGAATAAAACATCATTTTCGAAAAAATAAAATAATGGAAATTATTAGTTTGAGATCACTGCTCTATTACATAGAGTTTCCATATGCCAACAATTACTTTATCTTCATTTCCCCCCCAAAAATAGGTGCTATAATATCTATGTTTTAAAGGTAGGTTTGAAAAGGGGGCTTTTATTTTGAAGGGCATACAATTTATGAGGTCACATGACCAGGATTTCCTGTTTGCTCATGGACAGATAAAAAATATGAACATTCAATTTTGTTTTTCTAATTTGCTAAAATAGATTTGTTGTCCTATGGAAACAATATGCAAATATGGAATAATAATAACCCTATTTTATTCAGTGCAGTGTTTTGTCGACTGAATAAAATCCAGTTGTTTCAATATTAGGTTCATGAGATCTTTTGGATTCTTCAGACAACTCAGAACATTAATTAACATCAATTAAATAATAAGAAGATTTAAATAATAAGAAGTTAGCCTGGTCTTTGTGCATAAATGTACACATCATCTCTATCAATGTGTTCATGTAGTGTCAGAATAAAGTCAGTATATGTTGGGACATGTTTAATATGTTATTATCAGTAACTGTTAACCTGGATCATGTATGAAACTTATTTATTAGCATGAATCCTGATAACATGTCAGGTCAATGAATATTTTAGGGAATTGATGCAGCAATAAGTTATTAAAGTCTGTAAAATCCGAGGAGCACCTGAACGCAGCATCTTGTTTGATTCAGTCTCCTGAGGTGGTTTTATTTCCTGTGATATTATCGGTTTATGTTTAAATAGGATTCTTCAACTATACGATCTAGAATCATTGTGTTTGTCCAGACTGTTTCTGGATGATGGTGTTGTGTTAAATATATATATGAAAAAGTTAAATATTGGAATGATTTGTTATTTTTAAATGCAAGAAGTGAGAAGAGATGAATTAGAATTTAAAGCTACTTTCACCAGTGGTTCTGCTGCAGTTTCTCTTCTGCATTAAGACGTAGAATAACGATTATTTCTTTAACCCCTTGACCTCCAGCCCTTTTTTAGGTTTAGGACATCCCCATAGTCAGTAGGGTATGTCTGGAATAAACACAGAGATGTTGGTCGACACTAAACGACCATTTATTGATCTCAAATAAACATTTTCATCCCAAAACAGCAACAAAAAAACACATTTTTTGTTCGTCGCTTCAAACAAGCGACTTTTTACTGTAGTGTTTTTTGGCTGCTAGTTTACTGACTTTTTGTCATAAAGCTACACTGATGGTACCGTTGGACTCGTCACAGTCTCAGCTTTCATATGAGATGTCATTTGTTTGTATAACATGAAGTATCAGAGCGCTAGCCATCAAAATGTGGCGAGTGGGTTGGCTTTATGATCGTATAGCGATTTTCATATTTGTTAATTAATTAGCTTGGTGTTGGAGTTGTGTTTGGTGTGTGTAAATATGACTTATATGTGCTTGTAGTGGAGTTTCTCCTGTTTAATTTGATGTATAGCTTCACTATATTTGTACATGATTAGTGGAGCAATCTCAGGTTCGGCTCCTGTGTTTGGGTCCAGCTGCTCTGTGACGTATTGAAAGGTCACGAGGTCACGAGGTCACGAGGCGGATGGAAGAACAGCAGCTTCCTGCTTCTTTAAATGTGAGGTGAGAACGTTTGTCCTCTGACGTCCTTCTACAGCTCAGACCAGCCTTCAGTTCTGGTAGAAATCTGCCGTCTCACTATCTCGTCTTTAATCTTTCAATTATTGTGCGCGGAGGGATTTAAGAGATAAAGAGACGCTGGTGAGGATGTGTGTGAGGCGGCCGGCGACCACACACACACATACTGATGAGGAGAAGCTGCGTTCACGGACCCTGCGATGCGTTCAAATACCAGCGGGAGGACTGACTCTGCTGTAAATGTGGAGCGGCAACTTTAGAGCGTCTCTGTCACAGCTAATTCTCTTTGCTGCTAATCTCTCAGAGCAGATTCCTCTCGTCCTCCATCGCTCTCTATCAACACGTTACTTATTCAGACAGGAGCCGTTTGTTAAACAGAAATAGAAGAACAGAAGGAAAAAGAAGGTTTTCTCCTTCGGTTTTGGATACGAACAACATTAAGATGCCAGATAATCATGAATGAATCGTTTATAAATCAAATGCTAACCTTCGTTTCCATGGAGATGGCCTGGCCTTTCTTATCTCTACCACTATCATCACTGTTTATAGTAATATCCTCACAGAATATCCTACCTGTAGTATTCTATCACCACGCCAGGATATCTGAATACTTGATTTTGATTGGTCGCTGTAACATGCTAACCTGCAGGTATGGATGTAATATGAAACTGGATGCCTGACTGAAAAATGGACGCCATTCCTTTTCAATGGAAGTTTCTCTCCTGGTGCATAAGCTGAAAAAAGTACAGACAGTAGACTCCTACCTCCCATGATGCTCTGGGGTGATAAGAACATGTAAAATGCGAAAAAACTCACATCTGAGTTGTTTAATTCACAATAAAACCCAATAAAAAACATTAGAAGAAAAATAACTAAATAAAAAACACTTTTCTGGCCGTTAGAAAGGTTTTTGATGGTAGTATGACATGCTTTTATGGTTTTATCAGCTTCTCTTTTACTATTGCAGTCTATGGGATTTTTGTTGCAGTACCATGAGTGGCCACTGGGGGAATCAGCTGATAGACTGTACCCTATCCAGGTTTTATACTACATCCCTGCCTGCAGTCCTGATATACAATAAATACGTTGATAGCATGTATTCGTCCTGGTAATAATTGAACGCACTGTACAAAACTCAACACCACTAGCATTAGCATTAGCTTTATCAGTCATGATAAATAAGGTTAACTTGCACAGAAATGCTAAAATATCTGAAGGTACAAAGATATTAGAGAACTAGTCGGATGTGGCGCATGATTCGAAATATGAACCTGCAAAGGCAATAAAACATTTTATAAACATTAGTTCACAGCTGTTTGTATCCACCAATCAGATGTCCGTATCCTGGGGGAACTGCTGAAAATGCGATTTTCCATATTATCTATATTATACTTATTCTAGAGACTAGAGAATGAATATATTATATATATATATATTATATATAATGTTTCCGTACAAGTTAACCTTATTTATTGTGGCCTATAAAGCTAAGGCTAATGCTAATGCTAGTGGTGTCCAGTTATTACCAGGATGAATATGTGCTATCAACGTATTTATTGTATAACAGGACTAAAACCTGGAGCGTTTCCCCCAGTGGCCACTCGTGGTACTGCAA
>CM060463.1:2600740-2615740 GCA_030544235.1 Lepturacanthus savala
GTTTAGTGAAAAGTGACTTTTCATGGAAAAGACACATTTTTTTGGGTGACCCCCAAACGTTTGAACAGTAGTGTCTATTCAGACATTAAACACAGATTCCTGTCTCTCAAGTATAAAGACACTTGTAGAATATGTATCTTGGTCATTTTCCCATTTTTTATTGCAATCTGCAACTTTACCACTAGATGGAGCCAGAAAACGACGCCCTGTACCTTTAAGAATCTGCAAGATTTGGATTTTTTCATCTTAAAAATTACTCAAAATGAAGAATCTACTGTTTAAAGGACTTTTTTCCATCTGCTGACCGACTTATTGTTGCAGCTTTAACCCAACCCCCATGGTAGGGCTGCAACCCTTGATGCTATCGTGTTAGCACAGCTGCAAAGAGCTGGTTTCGGCGCCTCAGACGTTAAAAACGATTGTCGTGATGCAGCCGAACAGGAGGAATGTGGCAGCAGGTGAAACTGTAGCCGCCGGGCCGAGGAGACTCACATACAGTAAGAGGTAACCAGAGAGGACGTGACCTCACACCGTGGGTTTTATGTAACGCTGCCGAGTGGGAAGCTGTAATGCAGGAGAGCTGTGTTGCCTTCAGGGTCTCGCGGGAGCGGCGTAATTTACATTAGACCTATAAAGCTCTGAGTAGGAGCCGTGTGTGTGTGTGTGTGTTCTTAATAAAAACGTCTTCATCAGCAGTTCATAGAAGAACTAGTTGTTAAAATGCAGAGAAAACTGTGCAATAGGCAAAACACAGATACTGGTAGAATCACTACCTGATGTTTAAAGGGGATGAGATAGTTGTAACGATTAATCGATTAATCGTCAATCAAATTTGAACTGATTTGGAGAATTTGTCTAAATTCTCTGGTTCCAGCTTCTCTTCTCTGATTATTTCCTGGTTTCTTTATTCTTCTATAATAATAAACTGATGATCTTTGGACAAAAACAGACATTTTAGGTTGAATCTTTATGAACCAAACAACCGATCGATTAATCGTTTCAATAATCGATAGATTAATTGCCTCTCAGAAGAATTGCATATTAATAAAAAGATGAACTTTGCCACTAAAATCACTAACGTCACGACTTGATTTGACTCATTTGGATGCTGAACCTTTATCACTGACATCGACATTTATATCAATAATCAATAGATTAATCGTCGATCAGAATAGTCGGTAGTTGCAGCTCTAGTTGTTTCTTTTCATCGTGACAATAAAAACTAATTGTTTCAATAATCAATACATTATTAGTATAGAATCAATACATCGATACATCAATCAGCTATTTTGACAGTCCATTGATCAATCAATCGATCAATCGACTATTTTGATAGTCACATTACCGTATTTTCTGGACTATAAGTCGCACCAGCCATAAAATGTATAATAAAGAAGGAAAAAACATATATAAGTCGCATTTTTGGGGGAAATTTCTGAAGCAGAGGTAATTAGGGGGCAATTAATAGTTTATCCAGTGGGTGGCGCTGTGTGATGATTGTAAGAAGGTTTAACTGAAGAAGTTACCACAATTTATTTGATAAAATCCAAGAACAGACATTTAATATTTAAATGAGGAACAATTTAAAGTAGAATAGAGGCAACAACAGGCTGAACGGTGCTGACGTTACATGACACCACTGAGAACGTGTCTGGTATGTTAACACAACATATTAAGAGTTATTCCCATAACTACAGCATCAATAACATGCTAAGAAGTTCACCAAAACCATCCGTGTCACTAAAACCCAATGAAATCTTCATCCTCGGTGTCACTTTTCATCAACTCCTCTAACTCCGGAGGTAGAAGATGCGGCGCTTCCTCTTCTACGTCGATGACGTCATGTTTTACTGCTATGATTTTATGTTCGCTGACGTTTTTGTTCAGCTCTTTAAAAGTTACCGCCAACGTTGAAACATCCTTTACGCTGAAGAGATTTCTTTTCATTTTGAGTCATTTTTAAGAAGAAAAAATCCAAATCTTGCAGATTCTTAAAGGTACAGGGCGTCGTTTTCTGGCTCCATCTAGTGGTAAAGTTGCAGATTGCAATAAAAAATGGGAAAATGACCAAGGTACATATTCTACAAGTGTCTTTATAGTTGAGAGACAGGAATCTGTGTTTAATGTCTGAATAGACACTACTGTTCAAACGTTTGGGGGTCACCCAAAAAAAAGTGTTTTCCATGAAAAGTCACTTTTCACTAAACACTGAACAGACATGTTTTAGACATGTTTTATATGCTAAATAAATGGTCACTTTAACATGCTTTTTAGCTCCAGAGGGCGTTTTAGCTCACATTTTGGCCCCTAAAAGGACAATTTGACGTGGTTTTTACCTTCCAAGAGGAGACTTTATCACACATTTTGGTGTTTTAACCGTCTCGGGATCCAAAAAATATAAAATGACACAGAAACGGAGACAAAGATCAGGTTATTTGTCCACTAAACACTTCAGTTCACTACACTATTCACTGTGAAATAGAAAATATAGTCAAGACATTGACGAGATTAGAAATAAATACCGTATTTTCCGGACTATAAGTCGCTCTGGAGTACAAGTCGCACCAGCCATAAAATAGATAATAAAGAAGGAAAAAACATATATAAGTCGCTAAAAGTCGATGACGTCATGTTTTACTGCTATGATTTTATGTTCGCTGATGTTTTTGTTCAGCTCTTTAAAAGTTACCGCCAACGTTGAAATGATCAACACCAGCCTAGAGCGCCCTCTGGAGGTTTAGTGTGAGAATAACATGTGAAATGATATACTGGTAATAATAATTAAAAAAAACGCGACTTATAGTCCGGAACATACGGTAATATACATCATCGACATTTTCTTCATCTTTGGGAAACAGTGATTTGACATTTTACAGCATTTTATGAACCAAACAACTAATGGATTAATCGTTTCAGGTCATTAATTGCAGCTCTTGATGATACTGGATGATGATACTAAAAAACACCTACAAACAAATAAATAACAGCCCTGCACCACTATGTTCAATACCAAAATAAGTTGGAATCCACCTTCGTGTTGGAGCTGAGGACATGCGTTGTCTTATATTTGAGTTTCTAGAGCAGAAGAAGAAGGATTCTCCCAGAAGAAGAAGGAGGTAGAGAGTGGGCAGAAGCTCAGAGAGCTGGGATGTGTTCATCATCTCTGGGGACGCTGTGATCTGCATTAGGCCGATATTACACAGCTTTACTGGATGTACACAGCAGCAATACAACAAGATGGAGGGAGGAGAACCACGGAGGGAGACCAGTGGGTGGATGCAAACATACGTGATGCGTTCAGGGCCCCGCGGGACCCGGGTAATTTACATTAGGCCTCGCCAAGTTCAGACAGAGAGAGAGTAACATTACATGAGGAGGAGAAAGGGAAGGATAGAGCGATGGCTGGTGAGTAGGGGTGTAACCGTTCATCTACCACATCGATTTATACTCCTGTGATCCAGCTCTATCGATCTGGGCTCCACTAGTTGGCCTTTAGGACGACATATATCGATCTGACATGGATTTAAAAGGTAATAAATGGATTTTATCAATACGAGGACAGAATGTATTACATTTAAGGACGGGAGGCTTTAAATGGAGGTTTGTTTTATTCATTTATTTAAAAATAAAACGTTAAAACACAACAAAACCTGCAGCAGCATGTTGGAACCACGGCTGAATTAGATAATTAGATATTTGATAAATGTTCATTCACTCATTTAACCTGTGATACATTATGATCATCCAAGATTTAGTAACTCACTAATTATTAACTTAAACTTGTGATATATATATATATATATATATATATATATATATATATATATATATATATATATATATATATTATATATGCATATACATAATATTTATATATATGCATATATATATGTATATATACATATATATATATATATATACATATACATATATGCATATGTATATATATATACATATATACACATATACACACACACACATATATATATATATATATATATGCATATACATATATATACACATATACATATATACAGTATATACATATACATACATATATATATATACATATACATATATATATATACACATATATATATATGCATATACACATATACATATATATACATACATATATATATATGTGTGTATATATACACATATATATATATATATATACATATATATATATATATATATAGCAAGATGAGAAAGTTAAAAACTGAACAAGATAATTCCACCTTAACTAGGATTTAAAGCATCAAAGCATTAATAGTAACAGTATTAGACACTTTTATTCATGGAGTTTATCTTTTTTATTATTAATTCAGGGATTTGAGAAGTGATATCTTTGTTATATTCAGACAAAAACTTTTTAAAATAAAAAATACAGTAAAAATACAGTTTTATTCAGCATTCATCAGGTCTCTCTAAATGTTCATGTTGGTTTCTTGTTATTTAAAAGTCGATTTTTATCATTTTCTTTAAGATAATTCACCATTTTTGACACAAAATGTCAAATATTGTAACTGAAAAAGACAAGAAAACACCTAAATTTTAAATATATATTATATTTGTAATTGTTGTAAAACTATATATGCGCTATATTTGTTTTATTCGTTATTGAAATGATGGAAAACGTACTGATGATTCATCCTTTATTCAGATGAAATGTTAATGCATTTGCTGTTATAAATATAATTGTGTTTTATTTCCATAATTAATTCGTAGCTGAGTGTCTATGACTCCACTCTTCATCCTAACACCCAGGGAGGTGGATTACCTGTAGGAGATCTTCTTATCTCTCCATTTCTGTCCCGTCAGAGCGTAGCGTTTGTTCCTCTGCCGGCGGCTGGTGTGAGGATGATCTGGAACGCCACAGCGAGGCCTCCTCATCCACCTGGACACAAAACCACATGGAGGTCACAGAGGACCCGGGACCCGGGACCCGGGTTTTACTGATGAATCAGGTCTGAAGCAGTTAAAGTCAGGCAGGAAGAACCTCATAGAGGAGGAAGGAAGGTCTGAATATGAAACAGTTAACGTAGTTGTTAACAGACTTTTAATTTGGTAACATGATGAATTTAACTTGTTAACACGATAAAGGTTTAAAAGACTTTTAATTTGGTAACATGATAAATTTACCTTGTTAACAGGATAAAGGTTTAAAAGACTTTTAATTTGGTAACATGATGAATTTAACTTGTTAACACGATAAAGGTTTAAAAGACTTTTAATTTGGTAACATGATAAATTTACCTTGTTAACACAATAAAAGTTTAAAAGACTTTTAATTTGGTAACATGATAAATTTACCTTGTTAACAGGATATAGGTTTAAAAGACTTTTAATTTGGTAACATGATAAATTTACCTTGTTAACAGGATATAGGTTTAAAAGACTTTTAATTTGGTAACATGATGAATTTACCTTGTTAACATAATAAAGGTTTAAAAGACTTTTAATTTGGTAACATGATAAATTTACCTTGTTAACAGGATAAAGGTTTAAAAGACTTTTAATTTGGTAACATGATAAATTCACCTTGTTACCACAATAAAGGTTTAAAAGACTTTTAATTTGGTAACATGATAAATTCACCTTGTTACCACAATAAAGGTTTAAAAGACTTTTAATTTGGTAACATGATAAATTTACCTTGTTAACACAATAAAGGTTTAAAAGACTTTTAATTTGGTAACATGATAAATTTACCTTGCTAACACAATAAAGGTTTAAAAGACTTTTAATTTGGTAACATGTTAAATTTACCTTGTTAACAATAAAGGTTTAAAAGACTTTTAATTTGGTAACATGATAACAGGATATAGGCTGAAAAGACTTTTAATTTGGTAACATGATAAATTTACCTTGTTAACACAATAAAGGTTTAAAAGACTTTTAATTTGGTAACATGATAACAGGATATAGGCTGAAAAGACTTTTAATTTGGTAACATGATAACAGGATATAGGTTTAAAAGACTTTTAATTTGGTAACCTGCTAACTTTAACTTGTTAACAGGTTTGAGGCTTAAAAGACTTTTTGATCCAAACATTTCCACCAGTTCCAGCAGTTTCTCTGGTTAATTAATTAATTAATTAGTTAATTAATTAGTTAATTAATTAATTAACCCCCGTCTGTATATCAGCATGGATGAAGCCTGATGTCTGGGTCTTTTCTAGGACTAGAGCTCTAGATCTAAGCAGAACCCCATGATCTAGACCTAGTTAGTCAGGAGTTCATCCTACAGCAACATAATCCACATCATCATCTGTCACATGACACATGAAACCAGGACCATTTAGAGACAAACTCACTCTATCGTGGTCTCGTCCAGGATTCCCGTCACAGGGATGCCGTAGAAGCGCTGCATGGCGGCCACGGCCGACTGCATGGCCTTCTCCTGCCGCAGGTCTGACGTCCGGACGTCGTGAGGCAGCAAATATCCGTAGTTCTTCAGCCACGTCTGAAACAGACAGAAAACAGGTCACAGCTCATCAGTGGAGTCAAACTCATTTAGTTCCTGGGCCACAGTCGGTAATTCAAGTGGGTCGCACAGTTTTGACCTCAATTTACAAGAAGAACAAAAGAAAAGAGCAATTTTAACACTGTGATTTACCTGTTAGTGCATTAGACCAATGTTGAGTAGAATTATCTTATTCTAGTGGCTGATCATTTTGCTTTTATCATTTTTTTTCTTGAATTTGGTCAATTTTTGTCTTGTTTTCTTAAAATAAGACTGAATTGTTGGATAATTCAAGCCAGTTCAAGATAATTCTACTCAATATTTGTCGAATTGTATTAAATACAAGATATTTCTCCTGCTTTTCAAACCATTTATGAATCAAAACTGTGAATATTTTATCTCTTGAGCTTTTAAAGATTCTCACTAACTTCCATTGGGCCGGATTGGACCCCTCAGCGGGCCGGTTCTGGCCCCCGGGCCACATGTTTGACACCCCTGGTTATGATCAATAAAGCAAGAATCCATTCCAACTCCATCAAAACCCTCAAAATCCAAGTTTAACGATCGAAAAACAATAATTTTTAGGGCGAATGATAAAAGTAACATACGGTACGTTGGTGTTACTGAATAATAAACTAGAAGTAATGAGTCCGACTATTAGAAATAAGATTTATTTGACTAATTGATTAGAAAACGTGAGTCGGCTCCTCCACTAATGAAGGATCTCATCAAACATTAAAGGACAAATGTGTTTGTGAATATTTCAGTCGTGTTATTTTCCTGCAGTGACTCACGTCCCCATAAAAACACCATTAGATGACTAATCAGCTAATTATACATCTACCAAATGAAATATGAAACACAGCCTGTGTTACATAAACACTCAGGATGTTATGGCAATTCTCTTTTTTCTCACTAATATTAATATTTAGGAAGTAAAACTAGAGGAAATAACGTAATTAGTTGATTGTACAGCTGTAGGAGCGATTTAAGAATATATTTAATTATTTATTTAGTATTTTTAATCTCTAACAAGATATATTTATGGGTTTAAGAGCCATAAATAATCTCAATATAGTTATATCTTACGCTTCTCTAGTTTGTCTAATTAATATTCATGAGCGTCTCCTCTGATTGGCTGATTTTAATGGGAAGTGACATCAAGCTCTGTGCATTTCTCTGTGGATTATTTAGATTTTATTATAATTAAAAAGATATTAAAGTTTTACTTTCTCAAATATGCAACTTTTAATTAAGTTATGACCAAATTATCTTCTTCCAGCTTCTAAAATGTTCATTTCCTCTATGAAAATTGCAAAATTATAATTGATTAATTATTTAATTATTTTGTCCCCATTTTCTGACAAATTATAATATAATAAAATATTATATTTAATATTTTAATAATATTTTTCTAATAACAAAATATTATTTATTTATTATTATTATTATTTTTTTATTAATTTGTCCCCATTTTCTGACAAATTATAATACAATACAATATTATACTTATTAGAAAATATTATTAAAATATTAACACAATATTATTTATTCATCATTTTTTATTAATTTGTCCCCATTTTCTGACAAAGTATAATATAATAAAATATTATAATTATTAGAAAAACTAGACTTTCCTATATTCAGAAAGATATTAAAGTCTTACTTAATTAATTATTTATTATTTTTTTAATTAATTTGTCCCCATTTTCTGACAAATTATAACATAATAAAATATTATAATTATTAGAAAAATATTAATAAAATATTAATAAAATATTTATTTCTTATTATTAATTATTTTAATTAGTATTTTTTAAATTAATTTGTCCCCATTTATAATAAAAGTATAATATAATAAAATAATATAATTATTAGAAAAATATTATTAAAATATTAATAAAAATATTATTTATTTCTTATTATTTTAATTATTATTTTTTTAATTAATTTGTCCCTATTTTCTGACAAATTATAATATAATAAAATACTATAATTATTAGAATATATATAATATAAATATTAATAAAATATTAATAAAATATTATTTATTTCTTATTATTAATTATTTTATTTATTTTTAATTAATTTGTCCCCATTTTCTGACAGATTATAAACGTATTGATTAATCAATAATGAAAATAGTGGTTATCTCTGTGGAATGATAATATAATAAATATGAATATAATATAAATATAATATAATAAAATATTATAATTATTAGAAAAACTAGACTTTCCTATATTCAGAAAGATATTAAACTCTTATTTTCTCAAATATGCAACGTTTAATAAAGTTATTACCAGAATTTGAAGCCAATTTTGATAAATGTGCATTTTTTAAGGAAAAATTAACCAAATTATCTGATTCCAGCTTCTCAAATGTGAATATTTCTGTTTTCATTTCCTCTAATGATTATTTTTAACAGCTAATATGAGTTGTGGACTGTTGTTCAGGCCCAATCATGTCAAATCTGCAGCTTCTGAAAACAGTGATTGACGTTTGTCCCTGTTTTTCTGTGTGAACGTCAGAGTTTGTACAGGTTGAAGCTCTACTGTGTTACAGAAATCACACAGAGAAAAGAGAAGTGACACTTTCCTGCAGCGTTGTGTCATTTATTTAATGCAACCAGCAATTAAGGCTAAAAAAAAAATCACAACAGACAGAAGATTTCAGATGTTCTTCCTGCACAGGCTGCTTTTTTTCCTTTGATGTGGCAAAACAGAGCGAGATGAAAATAAAATAAAAGAGATTAAGGCCGAGGAGAAGAAAGACTTTTCATATCTGGGAGAGAAGGAAAAGGGATGAAAGGAAGGAGCTTTTCCAAATTTGATTCACGCTGATCCGAAAATCGAATCGTTTTCCTCGGGTGATTCTTATTGTGTCGTATTTTTCACTTTGCCGAGCGTCTGTCTCTTTAATGTGACATAACACAATCTCACAATCCTCCCTAGAGAGAGAGAGAGAGAGAGAGTGGAAAAAGAGAGAGAAGAAGAAGAAGAAGAGAGGGAAATAAAAAGAGTTGAAAGAGCAGCGGAGAGACGGAGGGGTTGAGGAGATAATGAGGGGGGAGGTGAGGCCGTTCATTAATATTTCAGTCTCTGAGTCCGTCCAACACTCACATACAACACCAGCGTCTGCTCCACCGCTAGCACGTTAGCGGCCATGAGGGATCCAGTCTGCCACTTCCCAACGGGACACACACACACACTAATCATGTCTGTACAACATACATGTTCACATGCAGCCGATTATCAGCAGAAAGACATCAGATACCCGTGTTTCCATGATCTGGAACATGGTCATTCTGATTCTGGCACATAAACATCTTTCAACCACTCAAGACGCCTCTTATTTTCAGTCTTTTTTGACATTTTTGAATGTCTGACTTCTGCGGTAAACGTCGTCTTTTGAGCACCAGAGAGAATTGAACATTAGCTACATTAGCACTAGCTTAAAGAGAGAAAGAGCAACTTGCGCTCTTTAACACAGGTCAACTCTCTTTTTCCCCTTTGATTAAAAGCTTTGCATGATGCCGTCTACTTTGAACATGTCCGAGTTCCAAAGTCGGAATTCCATTACAGAGGTTCCGAGTGCAATGGATAGCAGCGTTAGTCACGAACTTCCCACATGTCACATGTCGTTCTAAAGCCCTGGCTATTGGCTATACTACTATTGGCTTTGCTGTCCATCAAACCAAAGGTGGTCAGTCCTCATTGGTTTTCAAGCTGCTTATCTCCTGATCTCACGCTTCCATTGGCTCGTGCATGGTGTCCATTGATGCAAAACAATTCCAGGACCATAATTGTTGGATTATTCATCTTAAATGCCGCCATAAAAACTTTACCTTTACTTGTAGTAACTTTCAGACATAGAGATCTGCTACTTATTTTAGCTTAGCCATTTAGCGATGTCTTATCTCACCCCTGCTCTCTCCCTCTTTTAGTGATAATATGGCATCATTTAATATATGTAATGCTTGTCGTTAGCTGCTATAGTTAACAACAAGCTAGGGTTGTTTTAATACTTACGAACATGTACTTTAAAGGTACAGTGTGTAGTTTTGTGGCACCATCTAGTGGCGAGATCGCAGAATGCAACTAACGACTGAGTAGTGTACCCTAATGTGTCAGAGAACCTACGATCGCCATGAATTACATACTAATTAAAACGTTCTTGTAAATATTATATTGTTAGCTGCTGCTGCTGCTGCTAAATCCTGGACCTTTACCTCAGAGCATCGTTACTCTTTCAAGTCAAGTTGATATATTGAACTTGTTAGCGAACGGTTGCTTCTTTTTCCACATCCAGCAGTGACAGAGCAGCGTGATCATTCATGTGGAGTCATGTTTCTGTCCACCTGGTGAATGTCAGTCAATATTCTCTGTCTCTCTCAGCTCTGATTCTGCTTTCTACCAACTCCTGAGGGAAATATCTGCTCTTTAGCTGACTCTTTAGCGAAAGGACAATGACATGCATACGTGCCTGTCCTCCCCCCCCCTAGATGTAAGCCTATATTTGTGTGTATGTGTTTGTGTGTGTGAGAGCTGATGACTGGGCCAGCTGCTACTGGCTCAGGGGAAGCAGTTCAAATTAAATAATTCACCAGCTGCTATTATACAACAATTACTACAGTGCCATCAAAGCTCTGAACACACACACATACACAAACGCATGCACACACACACACTTTTCACAGCCTTTCACACCACATGAGGAACATAAATCACAGGCAAGATTAAAACCACCGTATGTGAACATTTAATTAATATTCTTCTCTGATTTGGACGGAATGGGTTCTCCGCCTGCGGGCAGTGATCCGTTACACGTTCTGGGAGTTTCAGAGGCTTCAGAGACACACCTTTCAGTGACAAAATACAGAGGAACACAATTATCCAGAGAAAATGAGGTAGGGAAGGTGGTGGATTTCGCGGCTCTGTCCCCAGAGACGGACCGCTGCACACTCATGTCCTCAATGAAAGTCCTACTTTATCTAAAAGTGGAATTGATGAGGTTTTTATTACCCCGTAGGAAAAGGGAGGCGACAGGGTTGATGATCCGAATCAATAATTTAAAACAATCACTGGTTGATGGGATTCATGGCTTTTAGAGGTTGATTAATATCCCACAAACTGTGATATCAGGACAAGAAATGGTGGTCGTAGTCTGGATCAAACTGGGCTGTGGTTCGGTTCATTTTGTAGTGTAAAAGCAGTTTTTTTGGACTGTTCAGACTTTATGATCAATTACAGGAAGTTCCAGAAAATGTGTTTTTGAAAGATGGTTCAACAATGTGACAAAAAGTCGACCAGAAAAAACTGATATAACTATAAATTCGGGCTGTTTTCAACTAAGGATGTTCATAGTGGGATCCAATTCATCAGATTTTGCAGTAGTTGTATTGCAGCTGATTAACATATCAGCTTTCTTTAGCTATTTTCATGTTTTTTTAATCGGTTTCAGCCAATCAGCAGCTTCCTAAAGTGGAAGCACATGGCTACTCACGCAGCTTTGGAGTGGAGAGAGAGACGGAAAATTACGCAGAGCCGACGGACGTTTAAAAAGTCCAAACTAAAATATTTACTGACAAGAAGTGATTCTAACCAACTTTATAATTCAAATAGATTCTTAATAAGTGAAATAATGTGTGGGCAAGATCAGTTCAGTGTAGATAGTCAGAATGATGAGGCCTTGGTTATAAAACAACATTAGACTATGAGGTTTTATAGTTGAATCAGACCTCAAATCGTCAACTATTGGAGGTCAGGTAGTAGTAGCCTTCTACAAAGGTGCATGAGAAGCATAGATATCTATATACCAGACAAACACCCATTTACCAACCAATCAATGTCAAGTATAGGGAGACGATGGCAACAAAACACGTAGGTACAGTATGTCATGTAAAGTTGTTTGCGACTCAAATTAGAGCTGGTCAAAAACGATGATATAGTGGCTATGGAAAGTCTTCAGTAGTGTGGAAAACGGCCGTCTATCAGTTTTTCTTTGTTAATAAATCTGCAAAAGTTGTGTTTTTTTCACGCATGACCCCATTTTCTATGAATTTAGAGAATAATTACTGCAGCAAATTGGCTTAGAATGACCAGACTAGTATTACAGAGTTTATTTTCAGGCGTTCTTCATATTCTAGAACAGGGGAGTCCAACTCAGTTTCATCCCGGGCCACATAAGCAATATGTTTTCCCTTAAAGAGCCGAAAGATCATATATTGTTATGTTGTATGTAATATGTTTTTACATATTATTATATTGGATAATTGCCTCAACACTTATAATAATGTCTAGAGACTCATACAGGAATATGCAGGTAGGCTATGCAAGAAAGCAATGACAGATGTTCTTCAACAGAGGAAAAATGAGTGTTTCCACTAACATTTATTCACTTTTCCATCTCTGAATAAATCACACAAGTCTGTGCAGGTAAGAAACTGTGATGCTGGGCCAGATTTGGGCCACGGGCCTTGAGTTTGACACCGATGTTGTAGAAACATTTACAGATTATTGTTGTTTGATCATCGCCAGATTTTACTTCTACACAACCGACTCACTCAGATCTGTATCAATAAAAATCTTCTTTCTTTATCAGTTTTGCCTGAAAACCTTGAAAGATTAATAATGGAACTTCCTAATTTGACAGAAAGCAGTAAATAAATCCTTAACACGTTAAACTCCAGGTTCCCCCTGAGATTGCTCCACTAATCATGTACAAATATAGTGAAGCTATACATCAAATTAAACAGGAGAAACTCCACTACAAGCACATATAAGTCATATTTACACACACCAAACACAACTCCAACACCAAGCTAATTAATGAACTAATATGAAAATCGGTATACGATCATAAAGCCAACCCACTCGCCACATTTTGATGGCTAACGCTCTGATACTTCATGTTACACAAACAAATAACATCTCATATGAAAGCTGAGACTGTGACGAGTCCAACGGTACCATCAGTGTAGCTTTATGACAAAAACTCAGTAAACTAGCAGCCAAAATACACTACAGTAAAAAGTCGCTTGTTTGAAGCGACGAACAAAAAATGTGTTTTTTTGTTGCTGTTTTGGGATGAAAATGTTTATTTGAGATCAATAAATGGACGTTTAGTGTCGACCAACATCTCTGTGTTTATTCCAGACATACCCTGCTGACTATGGGGATGTCCTAAACCTAAAAAAGGGCTGGAGGTCAAGGGGTTAATATTGCAGCAATATAATAATAGTGTTTGTTCAATTCTCTGGGTCAATCAATCATCTTTATTTGGTAACGTACCAGTGTGCATTTATGTTAAGTTAAGTTTTTTTGTAAATTCATGATGAAATAGAGCATTAGTCAGGCTTATTACACCTGATTTGCACTTAATGCATCTTGGAAGCATAAACTATATAAATGTGAATACATCCAATGAGATATATTCTTGCCAAATGAACCAATCGCTGACAAATATTTTTAAAAAACCTGTTAAAAATTGCAGGAACTTGGAGGCTGAGCTGAAGAAAACCATCAGAGAGTTTGAGAGCTGTCGCTTCCCAAACCCCTCAAATAATAAAAGCCATGAATAAAAGTGTATAATACTGTTACTATTCGTGCTTTCATGCTTTAAATCCAGATGATTCCAGCCTCACCGATGCCCCCAGTTTTTTACTGTTCGGGTTTTATTGCTCCTGCAGCTCTGCAGGCCAGCGAAGACGAGTGTGAGCAAAATCTAAATCAAATAAAACACGGCCTCATTGCAAAATCTATACCTTATGCTCTTATGTTTTGCTTTTGCTGACCTCATATAATTAATTTTCATGCCTACAGAGCAGAAATCTTTATTATCAGCCGGTGGAAGCTGGCGGGGGAAGGTGCTGAACAGCGTCTGTGTCACAATTTGATCAAAAACTTAATTTGTGGAGCCCGAAGCAGCGTCAGTGATTAGTTTTTAAGGTCAATAGTCACTTTGAGCCTCCTCCTCTGCTGCTCAGTTGGTTGATATGATGACATCCTTCGAAAAAAGATGATGTGCCTCTTTTTTTTTTACATCAGGTGACTCACTTTTCACTTTGAAATGATGAAAAATAAAAAAAAGCAGCGAGGAGGGAAAGAGATGAAGGCCGGAGGCAGAAAGATTACTGCTTTGAAATGTTGGACCTGCTGGGAACAAAACCTTCCTGTCAAACCTCCTCCCACCAGCGCTGAGCTGGATCCAGACTGGCCTCGCCGGATCCAGTCTGGCCTCGCCGGATCCAGACCGGCCTCGCCGGATCCAGACCGGCCTCGCCGGATCCAGACCGGCCTCGCCGGATCCAGACCGGCCACGCCGGATCCAGACCGGCCTCGCCGGATCCAGACCGGCCTCGCCGGATCCAGACCGGCCTCGCCGGATCCAGACCGGCCTCGCCGGATCCAGACCGGCCACGCCGGATCCAGACCGGCCTCGCTGGAAACAGACTGGCCTCGCCGGATCCAGACTGGCCTCGCCGGATCCAGACTGGCCTCGCTGGGAACAGAAGAACGGCAGCGACTGGG
>CM060463.1:2618240-2620740 GCA_030544235.1 Lepturacanthus savala
TAACAAACAGACAGATAAACCGAGAAAATATAACCTCTAGCAGAGATAATTACTAAAAATGTAGTTAATTATTGTGTAAATACCATTTTACATAGATACTTTCAACCATTTATATTCTGTTAGGTAGTTTAATCTGTGGAGCAGAGGTATGAAATACTCAGGTATAGTACCTCAAATATGTACTCTACTACATTCCTGGAGTAAATGTTCTTTTTTTTAAAATGTGCTGAGGTTTCAGCAGGATATAAAAGTCATATTTGATTGATATTTGGTGACAGGAGTAAGAATTTTGGTATCTCTCAGAAGAAATTATAAGTCGTAGCGGTGCAAGACATCACCACCAGGTGGCTCCAAAAGATGGCGCCTGTTTGAAGGTCCATTTATCTCAATGCTACCAAACAACAAAACATTTAAAGTGATGCAGAAACCAGAATTTCTTCTGGATTATTACCAAAATTGAATCATCTGTTCATGGAACCATTCCCAACATTTGCTGAAAGTTTGACAAAAATCTGTCTAGAACTTTTTGAGGTATCTTGCTAACAAACAGACAGACAAACGGCGCAATAAATATATCTGACCATTTGACTTAGAGAGTTTTAACCGTTTTGTATCCTGTTAGGTAGTTTTAATCTCCATCCATCTGTGGAGCAGATTCAGGTAAAAAGAAATAGCTCAAATATGAGTAAATGTTCTTTTTTAAATGCACGGAGGTTTCAGCAGGATATAAAAGTCGTATTTGATATTTGGCGACAGGAGTCGTCACGTTACGATTATAGGATCCCTCAGAAGAAATCAAAAGTCGATGATTAACGAGAGTCACTGAGAGAGAGAGCTTCATCTCCGCTGACGCAGGTTTATTATGATGTAGGGAAACTGAAAAGCTCCGTTTTATCGAGGGAGGATTCCCTCGGCGGCGGAGAAGAGGCAGATCCGCGGACGTTTGGTAATGAAATTCATTCCCAACGTGTCTGCACTCGCTGTTTTCAACTTGATTAGACGGGCGAGAGGCAGCAGGGAGGAATGATGTGGAGACCATCCCTGATCACATTTATCAGCTGGAGCAGACTCTGGGCTTCCCTTCCTATTCCTCTGCAGCCACAAATGATGTTAGCGCACAAATGAATGTGATAGAGCTGCTGTTAAACATGGATGAAGTCAGTCAGGATGAAGGTGAACCATAAAGGTATAAAAAGGAAAATAATGCAATCACTTAACATCAGAAGAAGTGTTCACTTATTAAATCCTGCCCCTTTATCACTTATATCAATGTACTAATAATATTTATAATAATAATTACAATAATATTAGTATCAATAATAATATTAATGTAAGATAATAATCACAACTAGAATAAATCGTGTAACATGATAAACTGCTGACTCCTCCTCTGTGTTTTATATTCATATATTGTGATTATACCAGTTTTTTAATGTGAATTATATTTAGATGTTGTTTTATTTCCATGTTAAAACACTTCCACACTTTAACCCCGGCAACTTGACTGAGTTTATTCCCATAGTATGATTTTTTGGGGAGTTTTTAAAGGGTATTACGTACAGTATCTTCCTTGCTTTTACAGTTTCAGGTTCCTAAAATCTCTCTGAATATCAGTTGTCATGCAACGAGATGTTTTCTGTTTTATTCCGTGAGGTTTGTGTTCTAAGACTCAACAAACTCCACTCGCTAACGTGTCATGAATCGTGTCGTAAGGAGGTAAAGTAACTTCTACATGGTCTAAAATATGAGTTATCATGATAAAATCCATAAATCAGGATCCTTCAAGATGGCCGACTTCCTGTTAGTGTTGGGGTATTGGTTCAGTCATTTCTAAAATGAAAAAAATCCAAATCTTCCAGCTTCTTAAAGGTACAGTGCGTCATTTTCTGGCTCCATCTAGTGGTAACGTTGCAGATTGCAAGAACGGATGTAAAAATGACCAATGTACATATTCTACAAGTGTCTTTATAGTTGTTATTGTTTTAATCGAGAGACAGGAATCTCATAGACACTAAAGTTCAAAAGTTTGGGGTCACCCAAAAAAATGTGTCTTCTCCATGAAAAGTCACTTTAATTTATCACCATGAGTTGTAACATGAACAGAAAATATAGTCCAGACATTAACAAGGTTAGAAATAAACCTAAGCTAAACCGTTTCCAGCTGTGCTAGCATGTTAGCATCAATCATAATTAGCCTTCTGATGCAATGTTCCATTAGAACACTGGACTGATAGTTGCTGGAAATGGGCCTCTATGCACCTATGTAGATATTGATGCAGCAAAAACCAGACATTTGCAGCTGGAATAGTCATTTACCACATTAGTGATGTATAGAGTGGATTTATCATTAGTTTAAAGTTATATTCATTGGAAAAAACAGTGATTTTCTTTCAAAAATAAGGAAATTTCTAAGTGACTCCAAACTTTTGGTAGTGTAGTTCCACCTAGAATACATGATTCACATGATTCACATGTATTTTATGTGATAGATGGATGGATT
>CM060463.1:2625740-2668240 GCA_030544235.1 Lepturacanthus savala
AGTGCCCTCTTGGGAGACAAAATGTGCTGAATATCCTTTAGGAGTCAAAATGTGTGCTAAAGTGCCCTCTTCAGAGATAAAAAAGTGCCCTCTTGGGAGCCAAAATGCATGGAGAAGTGTCGACTAGGAGCCAAAATGTGTGCTAAAGTGCCCTCTTGGGGGCTAAAATGTATTAAAATATCCTCTTGGGAACTAAAAATCAGTAAAAACGCTTGCTGAAGTGCCCTCTAGGAGCAGAAATATATGCTTAAGTGCCTTCTTCGGACCTTAAAAGGGTGTAAAGTGCCCTGTTGGGAGCTAAAATGCTTGCTAAAGTGCCCTCTTCAGTGGCGAGGTCACACTATAACTGGTCTATTTCCTTTTTGCCCCCTTCTGTTCAACAAAGAAAGTCTTCCATTTGTTTTTTTGCATTATAAACTTAAAAAATGAATGGATTGTACCTTGAAGGTTTGGGTTTTGGCGGCTCCAAATTTCAGCAGCGCTAAATTTCCCCCTAAGCTTCTTCAGGGACCATATTTCAGGTATTGAACCAAAATCCCATTCAAATAACCTACTGACTTCCAGACCAGGGAACTGGAAGTGCTAAAAAATCTAACTCATTGCTGGGTTTTACGTCCCCTTCAGGCAACACTTTGCGATTCCAGCTCATAAACAGTGCAGGATGATGATATTTCAGCCTGAACAGAAATCCTGCATCAATGAGAGATTGGCGCCTCCATTGTGTAACTAAGCCCTTTAGTGATTTCTACACTGTATTCATTGTTGAAAACGTTTGATTTTACAATTATTCATCTGGAGACTTGATATTATGACTTCAGCTGGTTCGGTTTTGGGGCCGTTCTTCATGATTCGGGGAGTTTTATTCTTTATCTAAGCATCTAAGAAGTGATGGTAGCAGGACGAATGGCACCTTAGTCATAAAAGCAGATAAATGGGTATTGTGCATTATGTCTTTTAAGGCATGAAGAATTGCATCTACTTTGGTTTGATCATAATAAGTTTGGTTTGCAAAGGGAATGACTCACATCACAGAGAGAAGAGAACACAGAGCTGGCTGCAGGCACAGAGAGGATTACGCAAACACAAGACACAGAGACAACTCCAAAAGTCCTGGTAGATAATATATATATGGATCTATTATACATAGATGTCTATTCCAACATTCCTGGAGCTTACAGAGCGACACCCCTTCCCCACACAGTCCCCCTAAGTACTCGTCACTTATCCAACGTGTGAAACCCACAGTGAGAACATTGAAAGTGTGGCCTAAGGGAACAGACTCCGTGCTGCAGGACCCGCTCAAGCACACGGACGGGGATATTTTAGCCACTCGGGCGACCATTCACTCCCACGTTGACATCAAGAGCTACGTTTCCTCTGTAATACACTACATCACCACCGCTATAGATGGATGAACAAGGATGTCCGTCTGCTCCTGAAGGTCCTGCAACACAGACAGTGCAGCTGAAACGGGGCATCGAACACTGCTACAAGCTGAAGGGTGAGGAGCACTTCTCCAACTTCAACCCCCCCATGCATGTGGCAAGGCATTCGGATCATCAAGTCCGCCAACTCCCCCCACCCCTCATCAGACACATCCTTCGGCAAAAAGCTCAACAACCCGGACATGGCTGCAGCTCAACACATACAAAAACCCATCGTGGACTTCAGGAGGAATGCTGTCACTCATCCACCCATTCACAAAAGCTCCATCAGATGCACGCTAACATTTGCTTTAACAGGTTGCTTAAGTAACATTACCATGAAAATGGGTGATTCATGTGCTCTATTTCTTCGTTTTTAACTGTTAGACTCTTGCTAGGTTGTGTATAAATGCAATGCTTTGTAGCTGCGTGTTGCTAGCTTGCACATGCACGGCAGGCAGAGCGGTAGCAAGGGGCGGAGCTACAGAGAAAAAATATGTAAAGGAGGGGGAAGCGGAGTCACCTCCATTGGAGTTTCAAGGCTGATTTAACTAGCTTTAACTACTGACCTTAATATCTCATCTCATTTTCTATATTTAATTATACATCATTAGGGTCACATGGTCTGCTGGAGCCAATCCCAGCGCATTACAGCGAGAGGCAGGGATACACACACACCATTCACTCACACTCACACCTATGGGCAATTTAGAGTCTCCAATTAACCTCAGCATGTGTTTGGACTGTGGGAGGAAGCCGGAGTACCCGGTGAAAACCCACCAGACACGGGGAGAACATGCAAACTCCACACAGAAAGGTCCCAGACCCAGGACCAAGGAGGTCTTGAACCTGTGACCTTCTTGCTGTGAGGTAACGGCGCTAACCCCTGCACCACCGTGTCGCTCTGACCTTAATAAAGTGTTTCTAATTTATTTTATAGTAATGTTAGTAACAGCCTGTGTTAGCAGGTGATTTGAGATGAGCTCACCTTCCATACATCACTGCATGAAGTACTTCACAGATTTCTTGGAGTAGTTGGTGTCTGACCATGTCAAACAGAACAAAAGCCCCATCAGATGCACACTAACATCTCTTATTTACAGCTGCAGCGCGCGGTGAAGTGTGTGTGGGTGTGTGTGAAAGACAATGGCTGGAGAGGAGGGAGGTGAAAAGAAAAAAAAAACAGAGACAAAGAGGGAGACGGATGAATAAAGAGGAAGCGTCGCGGCTCATAATGAGGCCATCGATCAAAAAGATAAAACGTTCGACTGCAAAAAAAAAAAAGTGAAATATGAAGTAACCAGGATGAAGGTAAATGAGGAGGAAGACCTGGGAGCAGGAGTCACAGCGGTGGATTCACACCTAATCCTACACATCACAGCATCACTGGCTCATTGAGCCCATTTCCTCTGGTGTAATGTGATGTTTACAACACGACAGGGACCGTCCTGCCTCCTAAAGAGCCTCGGAAACAGACTTCCATCTTAGAAAACCTCACCGCCATCATCGTCTTCATCATCATCACCACGGTAACCTGCGATTTTTCCCATCATCGCGGTCACTGTGACATATTCATCAACAAGACGTGTCGTCGCCGTGCAGCATCACAGCCTTCGACGTCGCTCCCGGCGGTTTGTTCTCATCGTTCAGATGATGCACGGCGGCGGATGGTTTTTCATATTGTCGACAAATCTCTGGTTTTGATGCAAACAGATGATGAACTGATGCACCGACAGATTTTATGTGTGATGCATCTTCATCCTTCAGAGCTGTGCTGCTGTCAGCGAATCCCACAGCTGCAGCTTCATCATCGACACTTTTGGTCACCTTAGTTTGTTAACCCCTTGACCTCCAGCCCTTTTTTAGGTTTAGGACATCCCCATAGTCAGTAGGGTATGTCTGGAATAAACACAGAGATGTTGGTCGACACTAAACGACCATTTATTGATCTCAAATAAACATTTTCATCCCAAAACAGCAACAAAAAAACACATTTTTTTGTTCGTCGCTTCAAACAAGCGACTTTTTACTGTAGTGTTTTTTGGCTGCTAGTTTACTGAGTTTTTGTCATAAAGCTACACTGATGGTACCGTTGGACTCGTCACAGTCTCAGCTTTCATATGAGATGTCATTTGTTTGTGTAACATGAAGTATCAGAGCGCTAGCCATCAAAATGTGGAGAGTGGGTTGGCTTTATGATCGTATACCGATTTTCATGTTTGTTAATTAATTAGCTTGGTGTTGGAGTTGTGTTTGGTGTGTGTAAATATGACTTATATGTGCTTGTAGTGGAGTTTCTCCTGTTTAATTTGATGTATAGCTTCACTATATTTGTACATGATTAGTGGAGCAATCTCAGGGGTTAAAGTAAAATCTTAACAGGTTAAAGATAAAAGATAGAAGACCACTGCTAAATTATCAGTTTTCCTGATTTTACCACTTATAGATGTGTGTTTGGACAAAAGGAACATTTTTGTTTGATCTATAAACTGTTGACAGCATTTCCCACAAATTCCAAATGTCATAGAACCGTTAATTCTACAAGTTAAAAGGAAAATCCATGAGAACTGTGGCTCTTTGTTGTTCCTGTGGATGCAATGAGATCATCTCGCTCCACTTTCTGCTGGCGAGCCCCGAGCGTCCATCGACACCCCCCCCCCCCCCCCAGCGAACCAGGTAACATCACACCGCGTGTCTGACCACACGCCTCGACAACGACATGCACTCCAGCTGGTTGCAGCGACACGGACGACGCAGGGAAAACAGCTTGGCTTTCTGAGCCCCGGCCGCCGCCGAGGGAAGGATCCGCTCACTCTGGAGAGAGGACGCTGCAGCGAGAGCACAGATGGCTGCTTTAATAGAGAAGGAGGCGTTCAAGTCTTTGTCTGACTCACCGCTCTCTGCTCCTTTGTCTGTTTGCCTGTTTACGCAACAGGTCAAATTTCGGTGTTTTTGGAGCGAATATATCTTTGGCGGGTTTGGACAACGCGTGGGCTGAGGCTGAGGAATAGTCTTTTTCACGCTCTCGGGTTAAACAATAGATTAACCAGTTCTAATGTTAGCGATTATCTTAAAGCTGTTTGATGGATTCATTAATTGGTCGGTGGGCAAACAAAGGATGATGCTGTTTAGATCAGAACAGACAAAAGAAAAAAGTTGTTTTAAAAAAAGAGAGAAAGTGTCCACTGCATCATTTATTTATCTGAAACCAGCATCTCTACATGTGTTCCAGCCATTTCTGTTGAATTCCACCTTAAAGAGGAACCAGGATGGAATAAAGTCACCAAGAACAATGGTAAAGACTGTGGAGAGGATTAAAAATAAGGGTTATTGCAGCAAATATTTAATTTCAAAGACTGAGTAATTTCTAAATAAAAGACTTTTCATAGAAAACACAAAAAAACAAGTGTCACAAATTGATTCCGCCACTTTTTTCCTTCTATTCAGTCTGTGGGAAACACTGACCACAGCTGCAAATAAAGACTGATTAATCTACTTATTAATGAAACGATCAACTGATTAGTTGTTTGATTCATAAAATGGTCACAAATGGTAAAAAAAAAGCTAAAATTCAACCTAAAAATTCAGTTTCACAGTTTGTTTTTTTCAGATCGTGCTTTTTTCTCCATTTACTCACTAATAAAAATGCAAGAATACAAAAAAAAAATCAACTTCAAGACGTGGCAGAGCTCCAAGGACGGTTCAAGTGTGTCTGAAAACAACAGCTCAGAGCCCAAATGAACAGGAAAAGCTGTTTTTCCTGTTGTGATCATAATTATATTCTAGTATTTTATAATACTCATACAATGTAAGTGAGAAAGGATCCAGTCGTGTGCAGAAAATGGATGTAAAAGCCTCCGAATCTGTTTGTGTTTTAGTGCCAAAGTTCATCTATTTGTTACTATACAATTATTCATTAGAATGATTAATCAATTAGATGTTTGCTTCATAAAATGGTGTAAAATATCCATCAGTTTCCCAAAGCTGAAGATTCCAACAGTCCACAAGCCAAAGATCATCAGTTTATTATTATAGAGAATAAAGAAATCAGAGAAGAGAAGCTGGAACCAGAGAATTTAGACATTTTCTTATTAAAAAATGACTCAAATCAATGATCAAAATACTTAAAACGAATCGATTAATCCTTGCAGGAAACAGAACGGTGGTTTTCTTCAGCCTCTGTTGGACGTTCACATTATTAGAAAACAAAAGAACAAAAGGTTATTTTACACTTTAGACGCCAAAACTGAGAGAGCTACAGAAAACAGCTCCATCCCAGAAACTCATCTCACACTTTAACATCGATGAAGCACACGGATTCACGCTTGACCTCCGACCTGAGCTCCACCACAGGGTCAAAGACACAAATAACTTCAGGTTTTACAACATCTCCGATCTGTCAGATCCGCTTGAGCGTTCTCTCTGAACCCGGCGAGGCGGGCAGCTGGCAGACAATCTGTCCTCCAAACCGCTCCAATTACACCGCGACGTAACCAGGCTAATGTCTAGAGTCAATTATGATCCACGGCGGAGCCGGAGAAACGTTGTCGGTGCCGTCACATGTCTCTGCTGTTTGCTTTTTTCATGCCGTTACTGAACAGTGACTCCACATGGACACAAAGAAAGCTCCAAGCTGTGGAAATCTGCAATAATCCTTCTTTAAAAACACATCAGACATGTTGAAGATATTTAGAGGAAATACAGAGGGAAGCGTTAGAACCCCTGCATTTACAGCTCGGGAAAATATAAGAGACCACTGCATCACTTTTTTAATCTGAAATCAGCGTCTCTACATGAATTCCAGCCATTTCTGTTGAATTCCAACACATGCACACGTCACAGGAGTGAAATAAAGTCACCAAGAACAATGGAAAAGACTGTGGAGAGCAGCCAAGGATAAAAGCTGGGATTAAAAATAAAGATTATTGCAGCAAATATTGATTTCTGAACTCTTCTTAAGTATAGAAAATAGTATTATGTTGTTTTATAATGAATTTCATCTTGTTTCTTTGCATTGTTTGAGGTTTATTTGTCATTTTCTGCTAATAAATGATCTAAATGATGATATTTTTATTTATAATTTAAGGGAAATGTTCCTTTTAACCCAAACACATACGTAGTAGTAGTAAAATCAGGAAATCTGAACATGTTGCAGTGTTTTTTCCAGAGCTATATTTAAGAAAGAAGCTAATTCCAATGCAGTTTGCACACAGACATAATGCAGATACACACATATACATGTATATATATATATATATATGCAAAAACACTAATCCACTACACGCCATAAGCTGTATTTGTGTTTACATGCAGGAATAGATGCAGAAAATCAGGCAGACGGAGCAGAACACGAGAACGTCTGCTCTCCTCACACTAACTGGCTGAAACATCGACTAAAGACACATTTTCCACAGCTTCTCGTCTGTAATCAAACCTTCGACTGAGGCTCGTGCTGCATGCAACACGTCAGCGTGACATGCAACAACAATGGCACGATGGAGGATTATGATTTCACAGGGATGGAGGAGGAGGGGGGGGGGGGTTATATCTCAGCCGTGATATTCGCAGCCACGGGCGCTTTCCTTTGTCTGAATGAAAGTGTCACTACCAACGTAAACACCCTACAAGAGAGAGAAGAGCTGCAAAAACACAACTAATGTCCCGTTTCATAGTGCATGATCATGCATGTTGGACAAAGCAGGAATCACACGTGTGCACGGACGTGTTTTCATCAACTTTGTCTTCATCAGGAACATCAGACAAACAAGGAGCTGACGTGTTGCAGAGAGAAAAGAGTTTTCACAAACATCTGTCTGCTCCCATCGCTCCATCCTCCTCTTCTCCTCCAACTCACTGCCATTTCCATAAATTATGGAGGGAGGCTATATTTGGACCGAGTGGAGGGAGAAGGAGGAGGAGGAGGAGGAGGAGGAGGAGGAGGAGGAGGAGGGAGAATCTGGAGAAGCTTTGTTCAGCACATGAAAGCAGCACATTCATTCAGGTTCATTTTAATGCTCCCTGCATGCTGATGAGTATTTATTGACAATATATCTGCTGAGGCTCATTAGAGACACTTCACCAATGTGCATTTAAAGAAAAGAAGAAGAAGAAGAAGAAGAAGAAGAAGAAGAAGTGGGATTAATCATCATCCAAATCTGCCACTAGTGGGTTACTGGAAGCTCTCTCTCTTGATATTATATATATTTATATTCACATATATAAATGTGTTTGACTCCTCAGCAGTGTGCATATTGTGCATATTGTGCATATTGTGCATATTGTGCATATTGTGCATATTGTGCATATTGTGCATATTGTGCATATTGTGCATATTCTCACAGCTGCTAATCAGTCAGCTGAGCTGCTCTCATTTATTCATTTCACTCACTCCTGAATCTTTTATTGAGCCGCTTACAGGGAGGCTGAGTATCACTTTCAGGGATGGAAAACGCGCACGGGAACATCCACGAGCAGCGCGCGCAGCATCCAACCTGCGCGTAAACATGCTGGATCTCAGAGTTCTGCTCTTACCTCCACGATGAACGTGTTCTCCTCCCCGCACACCGAGACCACCCAGAACAGAATGGGGAAGTAGCAGGTTTTCCAGCACAACCCGGGGAGCCCCGCTCTCCTCCTCCGCTTCACTCCTCCTCCTCCTCCACCTCCTCCGCCGCCTCCTCCCGTCGCCATGGCTGTGGCCCCGAAATCCCCCCCCTCCTCCGCCGGTGATTTCCAGGCTCCTGCTCCGCTTATTTTACCGAAGGAAACGGGATCTGCGCTCCAGCTTCATCCCGTCAGCTCCGACTCCTTCTTCTCTCTCTGACTGTGTGTGTGTGTGAGTGTGTGTGTGTGTTGTCTCCGTCCTGTGCGGACGCGCTATTGGTTTCCTACACTTGACGGAGGCTCATTGCGCAGACTCAGTGGTGCAGCTGAGGAAGACTGGTTACAATAAAACTCAGCTGAGAGAGAGAGAGAGAGAGAGAGAGAGAGAGAGAGAGAGAGAGAGAGAGACAGAGAGAGAGAGAGATGCTGCAGTTGCGCTTTTCCAACACTCACAGCGCTACAGATGCAGACACACATCACCAGATAGATGTGAAATGTGAATGAAACACATTTCACAACATAGAAAGGAACACAACTATAGCAATGGTGCTGTTCTGCTGCATTCATATATATATATATATACATATATATATATATATATATATATATAGTGATGCGGGGGTTGCCTCACAGCAAGAAGGTCACAGGTTCTAGTCCTCCTTGGTCCTGGGTCTGGGACCTTTCTGTGTGGAGTTTGCATGTTTTCACCGGCGGCTTCTTCCCACAGTCCAAAAACATGGAGACTCTAAATTTCCTGTAGGTGTGAATGGTGTGTTGTGTGCCCCGCGATAGACTGGAGACCACCTGGGGTGTATCCCCGCCTCTTGCCGGAATGTGCTGGGATTGAAGATGATTGATTGACTGACATTCTTTTTTTTTTTAATTTTGAGAGACTCGATGAATACCTTTAAAACTAGTCAGTCGTTTTTTATTCCCGCTTGTTCCTCGTTAGGGTCACAGGGGTCAGCTGGAGCCAGTCCCAGTGCATTCCAGGCAAGAGTCCTGTTTAGAGTCTGCAGTTACCCATGCAGACAGAGAGAGAACATACAAAACCCCAGACCAAGGCCTTGAACCTGCAACCTTCTTGCTGTGAGGCAACAGCACTAACCACTGTACAACCATGTCACCCCATTTGACACCAATGAACATAATATTAGACCTATTGGAGAACTGGGTGGGGCTTATTGGCACAGCACTAAAGGGGTTTGAATCCTACTTAAAGAGCTTTGTGTCCATAGGCAACTACACATCTAAACATATAGACATAACCTGTGGAGTCCCACAAGGTTCAATTCTGGGTCCTTTACTATTCAACAGTTACAAGCTCCTACTAGCTAAGATTATGGAAGAAACGGAATAAATTTAAATAATGATGCAGATGACACACAAATTTCAATGCATTGAGCAAATCCATGACTGGATGTGACAGAACCTTCTCCAATTAAACAAAAAGTAAAAATGAGGTAATTGATTTTGGAGCCAAAGAAGACACCATCAGGTACACCATTTCACAAAAATCACACAAAATGGACTTTTAAATAACAAGAAACCAACATGACCTGATGAATACTTGGTATTTTTATTGATGTCTGCAGAGACTGACAAACAGACAAGAAAGGAATCCCAGAACTGGACCTGAACAGAACATGTTGGCTGCTGAGAAAGTGGGTCACAACACAGAAATTAAAAGCTGTTATAACTGAACAGGAGGGAGAGAGGGAGGTGTGAATTGTCTATGTGACTGGCTGGAAGAAAAACAGGAAGGAGTTAGAGGGAATGAGAGCAGAAAAGGACATGATAGACAGACAGAAGGAGAGAACAAGGGTTTAAAGAAGTTTAATTTAAAAAAAACATAGGCTGTAATAGAAGAAAGGTGGAGGAGGAGGAGGGTAAAGACATGAAGAATGTGTGAGAGGCTGGTCGACAGAACGGTTCATTGAGCTGACAGATGGCGCCGGGCGGGGATGAAGTGTTGCGAAGGTGGACAGCTGAGGAAAAGAGGAAGAGGAGGTGGAGAGAACAGCGAAGAGGTGAAGAGGCAGCTTTCTTATGATAGATAACGAGAAGAAGCGAGAGTAGAGGTTGATTTCGGGCTATTGGCTCCCGGCTCCTCTCAGATGGTGTTTGTTCACACGCTTTCTGCCAGTGAGCAGGGAGGATTGTGGGTAAGGACTTTAGTTTGATGTCTGGGATGAGGGGAGGAGAAGCAGCTTAAATAACATCAAGTACTAATTAAAGCTGCAAGCAGCTACGAACAGGCCCTTACACTACACTATGAATGAATGCACCTTTGCATGCCATAGGAGTGTACGCCACTTGCTATTTCCACTAGGTGGCAGTAGAGAGCACCCACTGATTACATGTCATGTTGCTGCATATGATGCAGAGATGCAAGTTTCTTGTCAATCAGATGATATTTGCCATGTTGCGATTACTTCCTGTTCGCAGTATGTGCCACATTGACACTGAGCCAATAATGCATTTATTCACGAATCCACCAGTAGATTCCAGGAAAGGAAGTGAACCCAAACCCTGCATCCTACCAGTGTCCTTCACACTGAAACATGTCCTCCTGGAACTTTTATCATTTTCACTTTTGATCCTGGGTGACACGGTGGCGCAGGGGTTAGCGCTGTTGCCTCACAGCAAGAAGGTCACAGGTTCAAGACCTCCTTGGTCCTGGGTCTGGGACCTTTCTGTGTGGAGTTTGCATGTTCTCCCCGTGTCTGCGTGGGTTTTCACCAGGTACTCCGGCTTCCTCCCACAGTCCAAAAACATGCTGAGGTTAATTGGTGACTCTAAATTGCGATTGGCTGGCGACCATCTGGGGTGTATCCCTGCCTCTCGCCGTAACGCGCTGGGATTGGCTCCAGCAGACCATGTGACCCTAATGAGGAATAAGCAGGTATAGAAACTGACTGACTTTTAATCTTGGCCTTTTTCATTTCATTTCATTTCACCCTCAAAGTTTCAACAGGGTCTTGTACCTTCTTGTCGACATGAGGATTCAAACCGGCATAGATCCGCACCACTGATGCAACTTAACCCGTCACACCACAAGCCATTTTAACATAAAAAGAAGTGTTTCTCTGGCTGCATTTATCATCTTCACTTTGGATGCTGGACTTTAAAACTCAGGGAGACTCAAATTCACAAGTTTGGTTTCTTTGAGTTTACCTTTTGGTTTTCTGACTGAGAAATTAAGTAGGACTTGAACCCATAACCACAAGGTTCACAGACCACCATATTACCCAGTGAGCTAAGTGATCATGACATGAGCAACTCATCCTTCACAGCCATCATGTCCATGTAGGGCCTTAAGGGTTAAGTTTGGGCAAACACAGGTGGGGTCACCCTGGAAACTGTGGACAAAAACACTTGGGACTTATATGTGCAGCCCAAACTAAAGGCTTATGAGTATGGGTACTGCTGGGTCTCTTGTGATTTTGGACCATACAAATAAAATTGACTTGACTGTGAGGTAAATGTAATATTAACTCATATTGTTGGTTTTATAAAATGATCATGAATTTCAAAATACTGATCAGATACATGGCTAAATCTGATAAATGTAGTGGAGTAAAAAGTAGCATCACAGGAAAATACTCAAGTACAAGTACCTCAAAATTGTACTTAGGTACAGTGTTTAAATAGATGTACTCTGTTACATTTCACCACTTCCTGCTTGTCACAGGAAGGGCCGACTGAGCACTGAGTCCTTTGGAGAGAATCAATTAGAGCTGATCGGTAACAGCTGCACCACCTGCTCTCTGCTTATTTAAAGCTTGCATGCTGCACAGGTAGCATTTCCTCTTAGCGACACAACGATGGCTGTTTGGACCTTGGTGCTCTGCATGCTGGCTGTTTGGCTTACTCAAGGTTTTTCTGTTCCATTTCTTTAAAAGATTGTTGCCTCTGTGTTTTCTGTGAACCTGTTTTGTCAGATTTGGAAGTTATTTAGCTGTAACAAGTAGGTGATCTGGTTTTCCATCAAACTGACATGTGGTTAATAGTAAGTCTGTTGTCTGCAGCCTCTGGTTTGCCTGCTGGAGGCGTCAATGATGATGGTCTGAAGAGGAGCATGAGGGGTAAGAACATTACTGACCAACTCCAGCAAGTTCTGATGCTTCCTCTCTCTGACGCTTGCTTCTGTCCTTCATCGCCAGCGCACCACGACAACGAGACGGCGTCTGCGCACCACGACAACGAGACGGCGTCTGCGCACCACGACAACGAGACGGCATCTGCGCACCACGACAACGAGACGGCGTCTGCGCACCACGACAACGAGACGGCGTCTGCGCACCACGACAACGAGACGGCGTCTGCGCACCACGACAACGAGACGGCGTCTGCGCACCACGACAACGAGACGGCGTCTGCGCACCACGACAACGAGACGGCGTCTGCGCACCACGACAACGAGACGGCGTCTGCGCACCACGACAACGAGACGGCGTCTGCGCACCACGACAACGAGACGGCGTCTGCGCACCACGACAACGAGACCTCAAGTAATACAGTCTTTATAAACCTTAAGTCCTGATGACTTTGCAACATGGCTACAGCACTAACCATTTCTCCTGTCTTCAGCACCAGCATCTCCTCGCTTTGGCGACAACAACGGGACCGTGTCTGCGCGCCATGACAACGGGACGGCGTCTGGGCGCCACGACAACGGGACCTCAAGTAATATTTACAGTCTTTATAAACCTTAAGTCCTGATGACTTTGCAACATGGCCACAGCACTAACCGTTTCTCCTGTCTTCAGCACTAGCATCTCCTCGCTTTGGCCCCAACGACAATGGGACTGTGGAAGCCAACCGCAACATGACCAATGTTCGCTATGGCCATGGCTTTTACGGCCATTACATTGGCTGACTGGTATATGGGCCTTCGTGGTGGTTGAAGGAGGTCCTCTTCTTACAGGAAATCTGATTCTGAAGAGTCTCAGGAGGCTAAAAAGCTGAATAAATTAAGGAGCCATGCTAGAGTGTTTCTGTTGCATTTTGCATCAAGATTTTTCTGCATGTTCATATCAGTCGCCTTGAAATAAAACTCTGAACTCAGTTTCTTTTGTGTGTATGAATATGTAAAATGACTATAGATGTCAGAAGGAGCAGTGAATTACAGGACCAGGTGCTAGTGGCTCACAGGAAGATCTGAGACCACATGGTATTTAAAGCCTTGAGTTGCTTTTAACTCTGCAATCTCAAGGCAGTGAGCTTTAGTTAAAATTATCTCAGGATATTCCAAATGACAAATTTGTGTCAGTCTCCTGTAACCCCTGCTTAAGTCGACCCTTTTGTTACCTTGCTGTCAGTGGCTGTATAAACTCAGACACAGGATCCTCTTGTTTAGACTGACTGCAGGTTACCTGGATTTCAATTGCTCCTTTCTCCCTTAGGTGTGAGCTCACTGTAGGGGAACTTGCTCTTATCTGAAAGGGAGTCCCCACCATTCCTTTTGCTCACAATCAAATGTCTGATTTGCTTTGATCTCATGACATAGAAGCTACAGACCCACCAGGAGATGGTGCCAAGTAATATTTATGGTCTTTATAAACCCTAAGTGAATATGATAAATGCACCAGTGCTGCAGATGTATGCTGGCTTGAAACAAAAAGGTAGATCCTGGGATTGGCTCCTGCAACCCTAATTAGGAGTAAGCGGGTATAGGAGATTGTGCGGTTTTTATTGAAAAACAGCAGAGCCAAGACATAATTTATAGTCATATCAGTGTTCATCTTATGGAGCGTCATACCTCTGTGTAGCTCAGAGTGTGAGCTTTCGAATGACACCCTGTTTGCTGGCGCAGAATATGGTGTTGGGAAAATATCACAAAAATGCAGAAACTTACCGCTTTGTTTTAAGTATATGCTCATATTATTGCTTGGGGTTTGATAAGATGGCCACAGCACTAACAGGCTCCTGTCTTCAGCACCAGTATACCATATGTGTTTTTACTGATCCTAAAGGTCTGCCATTTGACCCAACCTTGAGTGGTAGGAAAATGGCCCAGAGAAAGACATTTAGCATCCCCAGTACTGGCATATACATGGGATGTGAGCAGAATTGAGTGCATTCAAGTTTTGTCCCACTCTGGAGGGTGGTTCTTGTCGTTTGCCTTTTGTAAGCCCCAAAAACCATTTAAACAGAAGGCATTTTCTATAAAATAGTTTTTGCATGCAAATGTCATGTGTCCAGGTCAAACACAGCCTGAGACTTGCCGATAAAGTAGAGATCCAAGAAAATGATCTGGATTAACACCATGAAGTCTCAGCTCTTAGACTGAGCCACAAGCACCTGGTGCTAACTTGTTGCTCCTTTTCACATCTATAGTCATTTTACATATACACAAGAGAAACATAAGAGTTAAGAGCTTTATTTCAAGGCGACTGATATTATGAACATGCAGAAAAATTTTGATGCAAAAATGCAACAGAAAAACTCTTGCATGGCTCCTTAATTTATGGACTCTTCAGAGAGATTTCCTGTAAGAGGAAATCCTTCAACCACCACGAAGGCCCATATACCAGTCAGCCAATGTAATGGCCGTAATAGCCATAGCGAACATTGGTCATGTTGCGGTTGGCTTCCACAGTCCCATTGTCGTTGGGGCCAAAGCGAGGAGATGCTAGTGCTGAAGACAGGAGAAATGGTTAGTGCTGTAGCCATGTTGCAAAGTCATCAGGACTTAAGGTTTATAAAGACTGTAAATATTACTTGCCGTCTCGTTGTCGTGGTGCGCAGACGCCGTCTCGTTGTCGTGGTGCGCAGACGCCGTCTCGTTGTCGTGGTGCGCAGACGCCGTCTCGTTGTCGTGGTGCGCAGACGCCGTCTCGTTGTCGTGGTGCGCAGACGCCGTCTCGTTGTCGTGGTGCGCTGGCGATGAAGGACAGAAACAAGCGTCAGAGAGAGGAAGCATCAGAACTTGCTGGAGTTGGTCAGTAATGTTCTTACCCCTCACGCTCCTCTTCAGACCATCATTGACGCCTCCAGCAGGCAAACCAGAGGCTGCAGACAACAGACTTACTATTAATCACATGTCAGTTTGATGGAAAACCAAATCACCTACTTGTTACAGCTAAATAACTTCCAATTCTGACAAAACAGGTTCACAGAAAACACAGAGGCAACAATCTCTTAAAGAAATGGAACAGAAAAACCTTGAGTAAGCCAAACAGCCAGCATGCAGAGCACCAAGGTCCAAACAGCCATCGTTGTGTCACTAAGAGGAAATGCTACCTGTGCAGCATGCAAGCTTTAAATAAGCAGAGAGCAGGTGGTGCAGCTGTTACCGATCAGCTCTAATTGATTCTCTCCAAAGGACTCAGTGCTCAGTCGGCCCTTCCTGTGACAAGCAGGAAGTGGTGAAATGTAACAGAGTACATCTATTTAAACACTGCACCTAAGTACAATTTTGAGGTACTTGTACTTTACTTGAGTGTTTTCCTGTGATGCTACTTTTTACTCCACTACGTTTATCAGATTTAGCCATGTACCTGATCAGTATTTTGAAACTCATGATCATTTTATAAAACCAACAATATGAGTTAATATTACATTTACCTCACAGTCAAGTCAATTTTATTTGTATGGTCCAAAATCACAAGAGACCCAGCAGTACCCATACTCATAAGCATTTAGTTTGGGCTGCACATATAAGTCCCAAGTGTTTTTGTCCACAGTTTCCAGGGTGACCCCACCTGTGTTTGCCCAAACTTAACCCTTAAGGCCCTACATGGACATGATGGCTGTGAAGGATGAGTTGCTCATGTAATGATCACTTAGCTCACTGGGTAACATGGTGGTCTGTGAACCTTGTGGTTATGGGTTCAAGTCCTACTTAATTTCTCAGTCAGAAAACCAAAAGGTAAACTCAAAGAAACCAAACTTGTGAATTTGAGTCTCCCTGGGTTTTTAAGTCCAGCTTCCAAAGTGAACATGATAAATGCAGCCAGAGAAACACTTTTTATGGGAAATCCTTCATTCTCTGCAAAAACACAAATCAGGAAGAAGACTTTCCCTGTTCAATAGAGCTGCCAGAGCAGCTAGAAGTTGTGACTCAAAGAAATAAGACATGTTTTTCCTGGTACTGGTGCATATATGGGATGTGAGCAGAGTGTATTCCCACTCTGGAGGGTGGTTCCAGTTACTTAACCCAAAAAACACTGTTTAAGCAAAAGGCATTTCCGATAATACTTAGTTTTGATAAGTGTTCTCGTGTAAACAGGGCCTGAGACTAAGCAAGTAGAGATCCAAAGTCACTCGATTAGGCTATAATAAAAGCTTGCTGCCTTGAGATTGTGAGTAATGGCTGTAAAGTTAAAAGGAACACAAGGGTTTAAAGACCATGTAGTCTCAGATCTTAGACTGTGAGCCACCAGAAGAACCTGGTCCCGTAACTCTTCCTTCTTGAGACAGATTTCCTGCAAGAAGACGACCTCCGTCAACCACCACGCAGGCCCATATGCCAGTCAGCCAATGTCATGGCCGTAGCTGTAGTCAAGGCCGTAGCCATAGCGAATTTTGGTCATGTTGCTGTGGGCTTTCACCGTCTCATTGTCTTGGCGGTGACTGTTGGGGCCAAAAAAGCTTACCAAAAAAGACCTAAAGACCTCCATCAAGCAGGGTGAGTACCAGTCAAGTTCCGCAAGGAATAGAGTTGATATGTCCAAAACATTAACAATGCATTTGCCCAATTAAAACATCACAGCATCATGACACACAATGGCAGTACATCACTACAGTAAGACCTTGGGGGGGGGGGACCTAACATATGACCTAGGACCCTGGGAACATAGAGAAAACCCCAAACATACCGGCAGCAAGATGAAATGGTGTGTTCCTCCTCTTCTGAGATGAATTAGAGTCTATAGTTACCACAGGGAGCAGACATCAACAGGCGGACTCCAGCTGTGAGTTGGCCTACTGAACTAAATCTTCTATTTACAGGTAAAGGAAGAAGAAAAACACATCTCTGCATATCACATGTGACGATGCTCTGAAATATGAGAGTGTTTGTGTGTCTGTCATCTCCAAAACTGTTGTCTTTGACAGGAAGGCCTTGTTCATGTCAGGATACAAGACTGCAGATGCATATGTGAATCACAGGAAGTTCACCAAAACCATCCGTGTCACTAAAACCCAATGAAATCTTCATCCTCGGTGTCACTTTTCATCAACTCCTCTAACTCCGGAGGTAGAAGATGCGGCGCTTCCTCTTCTACGTCGATGACGTCATGTTTTACTGCTATGATTTTATGTTCGCTGACGTTTTTGTTCAGCTCTTTAAAAGTTACCGCCAACGTTGAAACATCCTTTACGCTGAAGAGATTTCTTTTCATTTTGAGTCATTTTTAAGAAGAAAAAATCCAAATCTTGCAGATTCTTAAAGGTACAGGGCGTCGTTTTCTGGCTCCATCTAGTGGTAAAGTTGCAGATTGCAATAAAAAATGGGAAAATGACCAAGGTACATATTCTACAAGTGTCTTTATAGTTGAGAGACAGGAATCTGTGTTTAATGTCTGAATAGACACTACTGTTCAAACGTTTTTGTCTTTGTCAAATTTGTCTTTTCCATGAAAAGTCACTTTTCACTAAACACTGAACAGACATGTTTTAGACATGTTTTATATGCTAAATAAATGGTCACTTTAACATGCTTTTTAGCTCCAAAGAGGGCGTTTTAGCTCACATTCTGGCCCCTAAAAGGACAATTTGACGTGGTTTTTACCTTCCAAGAGGAGACTTTATCACACATTTTGGTGTTTTAACCGTCTCGGGATCCAAAAAATATAAAGTGTCACAGGAACGGAGACAAAGGTCAGGTTATTTGTCCACTAAACATGATCAACACAAGCCTAGAGCGCCCTCTGGAGGTTTAGTGTGAGAATAACATGTGAAATGATATAGTATAAGTCACACCCCCGACCCCAAACTATGAAAAAAAACATGACTTATAGACCGGAAAATATGGTAATACTGTGTGTGTGTGTGTGTGTGTGTGTGTGTGTGTGTGTGTGTGTGTGTGTGTGTGTCATCTGAGGCTAGAAAGAACAAACAGTGAGTCATAAACACATTAACGGTGATTGATGAGGAGACGAAGCGTTGAAACAACGACAGAAACGAGACAATGAGCGAAGACGAGACACAAGATACACACAGACAGAACAGAGAGGACGATGGAGTCCAGACGACAAACACACGGCTTGTTGCTCAGCTTTAAAACCTCGTGACATGAGTCAACTCACGTCGCTCTATTCCTTTAATGGTCTAAGTCGGGCTTTTTGTCCTAAATCACCTTAATCCTGAGTTTAAAGGATCAGACTCTTTATGTCCTATAACAGGACCTCAGACATTTACTGTCCATTGTCCTTTAGAGCATAAAGAGTCTGATCCTTTAAACTCAGGACAATGGACATTTGACTTAGGACAGTTCATGTTTAGCTCAAGTCAGGATAAAATAAGCCTAAGTTTAGCAATGATGCAATAAACATGATTCTTAACTTGGTAAAAACCTTTAGGTTATAGTGTTTTATAGTAATTTAGTCTAAATTTTACATGTTATACTTTAATAATAATTGAATATAAAGTGATGTGCATATCAATAAATTCTAAATATCTATATATATCTATATTATATATATATATATATGTAAGTTTAGAGTTTAACTATGGAATAAAAGGAGAGTTTAAACCAGGTTTAAAGTTGACTAGAATGTTTATAAATGGACCTAAAGTCATTTTATTCTTTAATGTTATATAAGTGACACACAGTCATCCACTGTTAAGGCCTCTTTGATTTGAATAATTAATAAATATAATATAATTCGCTGCAAAAAACTGACTGAAAAAGAATTTTATTGTCCTTGAAGGTTTTCTAGTTTAGTTAAATATAAATATAAATGATCTGCAATCAAATAAAACAGAATAAAATAACTAATTATAACATTAATAATGTCTTCCACAATTTATTTGTGACATTTGCAAAAAAAAAACCTCAAAAACTTGAAATTTTCATTTATAATCCATGTCCATTATGTAATATTTGCAGGTTTTTTGTAATGTTTCAGTGTCACAACATAGTTTTTATTTGTTTAAAAACCTTTAACATATAATATATATATATATATATATATATATATATATATATATATATATATATATATATATATATATATATATTCTCTATTTATAAATGATTATCCTGTTTATTCACAGAGAAATAGACCAAACAGACACTGACCTCTAGTGGACGACACGTCAAACTGCAGCCTCTATATTTTTAATATGACGTCATTATATGTGGATTTTTAACCTTTGACCTCTAATATATGGAGCTAATATTGGGTCAAATGTTTTAAAAACCCTGAAATTTCAAGTTTCAATGTTGAATTCTGTTAAATACATCAATGTATTCTAAATAAAAACAAGTGTAAACTTCTTTTTTTCTCATATTTCTCATATTTTAATTCGTGTGATTCCATTTTATTTATCTTTTCAGATTCAGATCTTATTTTTTACACTTTCAATTATTATTTTTTTATAGTTTCAGATTCAGATTCTCGCTTTTTCAGTTTCGGATTAAATTTTTTCTGGAATTTATTTATTTTTTATTGGAAGATATTGAACTTTGGCACATAAACAAGAACTGTGGATATATATATACATATATTTTAACATAGAACAAATAATTAATAATATTGTTTAAAGATACAGTGTAAAAGAAGTTGATGTGTATGTTTTAAAAGCCTCATTTTTGTATTAAAAGAACATTTTTACAGTTTTAGAACCAACATTTCATTGTGTGAACTAAACAAAACTGCATTAAAAACACATTAAATGTGTGAAATTGATCAAAAATATCATTTAAACAAGGATGTAGTAGTTGTAGTTTAATCCTCTGTATAAACTAGATCACGGGTTTCAAACATGTGGCCCGGGGGCCAGAACTGGACCACCAACTGGTCCAAATGTTCCAGTTCCTGTTTCTTTACAGAAATCTGATGAATCTTTCAGGGTCCAAGAGATAAAATAGTCACAGTTTGGATTGAAATTGCACCTTTTTCCTTATATTTTTCCTGTTTATAACGTCCATAAGGAGGAGAAATTTACAGTTATTGTTATTTATATGTAAAAGTTTGACACGTCTGTACTAGATCATCAAACTGGAGGTAAAACATGTCCGAATATTTATTTATTTGCAGCTTTGAGACATATTAAACACACACATATACATATATACACACTAAAACTACATTTAAATATAAAATATGTTTGAATATGCATTTTATTATGAAAAACTAGTGATTTATCCTCATTAAACCACCACCTGTTAGAGGTCAGCAACACCATTCTACTAAATACTGATAGAATAGTTACTAATAGAGTTAATAATGAATGATTTTCAGGGTTTTTGACCATTGCTGCTGCGACCAGACTTAAGCTGGAGCTAATAAGGATCCCCTTAACCCCTTGACCTCCAGCCCTTTCTTATGTTTAGGACATCCCCATAGTCAGTAGGGTATGTCTGGAATAAACACAGAGATGTTGGTCGACACTAAACGACCATTTATTGATCTCAAATAAACATTTTCATCCCAAAACAGCAACAAAAAAACACATTTTTTGTTCGTCGCTTCAAACAAGCGACTTTTTACTGTCGTGTTTTTTGGCTGCTAGTTTACTGAGTTTTTGTCATAAAGCTACACTGATGGTACCGTTGGACTCGTCACAGTCTCAGCTTTCATATGAGATGTCATTTGTTTGTGTAACATGAAGTATCAGAGCGCTAGCCATCAAAATGTGGCAAGTGGGTTGGCTTTATGATCGTATACCGATTTTCATATTTGTTAATTAATTAGCTTGGTGTTGGAGTTGTGTTTGGTGTGTGTAAATATGACTTATATGTGCTTGTAGTGGAGTTTCTCCTGTTTAATTTGATGTATAGCTTCACTATATTTGTACATGATTAGTGCAGCAATCTCCAAAATCCCCTGTGGGGGGACGCTGGAGTTTAACGGTAAAGTAAACGTGTGTCCACCTGCAGATATTAGATATAATCGTCTGTTTCTTCATCACCTGCTGTTTGTTCTGAACCTGTTGTTCCATCTTTGATCCCTTTGTTTAGTTCCATTGCAACAAAAGGTAGAAACCACCTGATGAGACGGCCACGCCCACTGGAGCCGTGACAACCGCTTCTCTGGAACTTCTCGTCAAAAACCTCAAACCAAACCTGGGTTTCATGTTTATTTCCTGGACGGTTTATTGTTCAGCAGCAGTTTAGTGTTAGATAATAAGAGGAGGCTGAGATTCAGGGAATACGACATAAAACTGTAGAAACTTATTTCCTGTTTCCATGTTCTCTCTTACAATTAATAATAATAATAATACGCCACCAAGTGTATGACGGAGCTATGCAGGTACCAGGTATCACCACCAGGTGGCTCCAAACCATGTTTGAAGGTCACTTTACTGCAATGTTACAACCAGGAATTATTCCAGATCATTACCAAAATGTAATCATCTATTCGTGGTTCCATCCCCAACATTTGCTGCAAGTTTGATAAAAATCGTTTAAACATGTTTTGAGTTATCTTGCTAACAAACAGACAGACAAATCATTGGCGGAGGTAATAATTATAATAATTATTATATTATTATTATTATTATTTAAAGGTGCCTTTCAAGGTCACCTTACAGAAACAGTTAAAAGGATAATTATCAGTTAATCAACACTATCAAATGTTTAATTAGCAGCAGAACAGCAACAACCAATGAGAATAGAGCTGTTTATAAAGGTGGGTTTTCAGGTAGATTTGGGTTAATGTTAGCTTCAATGGGTTAATGTTAGCTTCAATGTCTCTGGGTTAATGTTAGCTTCAATGGGTTAATGTTAGCTTCAATGGGTAAATGTTAGCTTCAATGGGTTAATGTTAGCTTCAATGTCTCTGGGTTAATGTTAGCTTCAATGTCTCTGGGTTAATGTTAGCTTCAATGTCTCTGGGTTAATGTTAGCTTCAATGGGTTAATGTTAGCTTCAATGGGTTAATGTTGGCTTTTATGACTCTGGGTAAATGTTAGCTTCAATGGGTTAATGTTAGCTTCAATGGGTAAATGTTAGCTTCAATGGGTTAATGTTAGCTTCAATGTCTCTGGGTTAATGTTAGCTTCAATGTCTCTGGGTTAATGTTAGCTTCAATGTCTCTGGGTTAATGTTAGCTTCAATGGGTTAATGTTAGCTTCAATGGGTTAATGTTGGCTTTTATGACTCTGGGTAAATGTTAGCTTCAATGGGTTAATGTTAGCTTCAATGTCTCTGGGTTAATGTTAGCTTCAATGTCTCTGGGTTAATGTTAGCTTCAATGTCTCTGGGTTAATGTTAGCTTCAATGGGTTAATGTTAGCTTCAATGGGTTAATGTTGGCTTTTATGACTCTGGGTAAATGTTAGCTTCGATGTTTCTGGGTTAACATTAGCTTCAATGTCTCTGGGTAAATGTTAGCTTCACTGACTCTGGGTTAACATTAGCTTCAATGACTCTGGGTTAACGTTAGCTTGAATGTCTCTGGGTAAATGTTAGCTTCAATGTCTCTGGGTTAACATTAGCTTCAATGTCTCTGGGTTAACATTAGCTTCAATGACTCTGGGTAAACGTTAGCTTCAATGAAGCTAATGTTAGCTTCAATGTCTCTGGGTTAATGTTAGCTTCAATATCTCTGGGTTAATGTTAGCTTCAATGTCTCTGGGTAAATGTTAGCTTCAATGACTCTGGGTTAACGTTAGCTTCAATATCTCTGGGTTAACGTTAGCTTCAATGTCTCTGGGTTAACGTTAGCGTCATTTGCTCTTTGTACCTTATGGACAGAGAAAGTTACATCAATTATGTGTGTGTAGTCTTTATGAATTATCTCAGTCGTATACTAAGAGTTTTATAACTACCTTTGACTTTCCTGACTTAAAAATAATCATTCAAATCGAAACACATTTCAATCTGACATCCCGCTGCTCTTCTGGTTTCAGGTTTTCCAGCAGATGTTGGATCCAGCCTTTTAAATTTAGGTGCAACACAAAGTTGAAGATCAGGTTTAACAATGTTAGAGATTCCGAGAAAACTCCAGAAGGCCTGAACCTGTTTCTGACTCCAGAGTGTTGAAAAACAGGTAAAGATCAGGCCGTCGTGAGGGTCAAGGGTCAACCTGGCAACTCCAAGGTTGCATTATGGGTAACGTAGGCACTGAGTTTGAATATATGTGAAATAAAATTAGGAAAACACTCTGAGACCTCGGTGAAAGTTTGATGAAAATCGATCCAGAACTTTTGATTCACGGGGTCAGATTCTGCTTCCTCCAAGTCAAAGGTCAAGGCTCGAAGGTTGTGACCTTTACTGATAAACTTTTACTGATGAAGCATTTGTCGATCATGAGATGTGAAAAACAAAACCACCGGGGTTTGAAATCTTACAACATCACGTCATGTTTGCATAATCTTACAAATTCAGCTGCTGCATAAAGTTAATATAAATCACCAATATCAGATAAATATGTTTTATTTTTAATTGAAAATAATTAATTATTAAATGTGCAGAACATCATCTTTAAAAGGGACAGTGCTGCAGCAATTCAGAATAATATTGAAAGTTTAAATAGGCCTTATAATGCTGGGAGGACAATACACAGGATTTCCTGTGTACACACACACACACACACACACACACACACACACACACACACACACACACACACACAAACACACACACCAATATAAACCACCATTACCAACAGTGGACTGTCTAAACTGTTGACAGTGGACTTTCAAAATAAAATTATGATAATAATATATATTTAAATAATATAAAATTTACTTTGAAGGTTTTTAAATGTGTTACCAAGAGGGGACTTCAAGTGTTGTCTATCTATCAAAGAGGGGACCTCCACATTATGTTGTTCTTTCAAACACATTAACTTTAATTTTATCATAATTTAAACAAGTTTCTGTAAAACAAGGTGAGTTTATTTGTTTCCTACATTTCAACAACAACAAGATAATTTAAGAAGTTGAGGTTAAAAACTTTAAAAATCGATTAAAAGGGCAAAAATATCAAATTTAAATTAAAAACAAAACCGACACCAAAGTTATCAGTTCTGTATTAAATATAGAAAAAGTGGTCAGATTTAAGAATAGATGCAATTCACACACACACACACACACACACACACACACACACACACACACACACACACACACACACACACACACACACACACACACACACACACACACACACACACACCAATACAAACCACCATTACCAACAGTGGACTGTCTAAACTGTTGACAGTGGACTTTCAAAATAAAATAATAATAATATATATTTAAATAATATAAAATTTACTTTGAAGGTGTTTTACTGCAAAATTACTGTGTTTTTAAATATGTTACCAAGAGGGGACTTCAGTTGTTGTCTATCTATCAAAGAGGGGACCTCCGCATTATGGTGTTCTTAACTTTAATTTTATCAAAATTTAAACAAGTTTCTGTAAAACAAGGTGAGTTTATTTGTTTCCCACATTTCAACAACAACAAAATAATTTAAGATGTTGAAGTTAAAAACTTTAAAAATCGATTAAAAGGACAAAAATATCAAATTTAAATATTTAAAAACAAAACCGATACCAAAGTTATCAGTTCTGTATTAAATATAGAAAAAGTGGTCAGATTTAAGAATAGATGCAATTCACACACACACACACACACACACACACACACACACACACACACACACACACACACACACACACACACACACACACACACACATTTAGGTCAAACTCAGATTGCAAATACAGGCTGTAAACACAAGGCTTAAAACAGTACAGTGACTGATACACACACACACACACACACACACACACATGAACTAGCGACAGGAAACGTGCTGCTTCCTGTCGATAGCATCAAGATGATCAACAATCAGCAGCAGGAAACGCTGCCGCTGCGTCTCAGCGACTCTGTTTACACACATTAACACATTAATCAACTGTGAAGGAATTAAATGAACATCAGATGTTTTAATCTGATGTTTAATCTAAGGAATAAAAGATGTTTGACCTTTGACTCTGGTGTCTGCCACCGTATGTTTTAACCCACTGAAGCTGCTGAGCCTTTAAGTCTGTGACTGTCATTTTATACTTCATTGACATGTTTCAACTACTTCCTGTCACATGACGTCATCATCACTTCCTGTTCCTTTCTGCTGAGAACACGAAAAGACAAAACCTCCTCGAAAGAGTCGTTTTATTTACATTATTCTGATTTTCAACCCTGACATGTCTGTTTAATCATTCAAATCTCTAGAATAATCCACCTAAAGAGAATTTTATACATGTTTATGTGCAGATTTGTGCAAAAAGCAACTATAACAGCCTTTAAAATGCTATTTTCTGCAAAAAATAGACAGTTAACATGATTATTAGTGACTCAATGAGTCATAGAATTAAATAGTTAAACGACCCTAATCTTCTTTCTTATATATCGACTCATATCATGTTTTTATTTCCCTCAATATCTCAAAAAAATGATTAGATTACGTCACTAATTTACGCCTCATTTCCTTCCTGTTGCCACAGGAAGTTATGAACATTTTAGAATTAAAAACACACGTTAAATTCTATTAAATAAATGAGATAAAACCCTTTTTTTCCCCAGTTTTTAGCTGATTATAATAAACTGAATCTGCACCAAAGCTGTTAAATACATACAAAATAGTTGAGTAAATCTGCATAAAATGTTAAATACTCGTATTTAAGGCCGTTTCTTGACTTACGTTCCACAGCTGTAAATTATTAGTTGTGAATTCTCTGGAACGAGGCGACTGTTACCAAAGACTTGAGCTGTGAAACTTGACCAGGGAAGGTTGAGTTACGTCGTCTGTCCTACAAAAACCCTCAGACACCAGAGTCACAGTTTCAGCCCGTCACATGTTACTGGATCAATAACTCGATAGGATCAATACTTTATACCGAGGCTGGAAACAGCAGAGTAAAAATAATCAATATGACAATGAAATAAATAGGAGTAAATCCTAAAACATGCAAAATAATGTGTTTCTTAATTGGTGACAGTTATTTTGACAGTTAGCTCGTCGCTAGCTAAGTTATTTATTACACCACTTGTTTAAAATCAGACCTAATGATCCTTAACGAGCTCTAACGAGGTCAGTTACCATAGCAACAGCGACTAGGGGAACAGGAAGCAGAGTAGAGAGAGGAGGAGGTGGATCCATTAAAGATTTTACTAGTTTTTCCCTCATTGATTTGTGTTTTTATCAACATTATGTATAAATATAAATGATTTATTATTATTTAATTTATTATTTTAATTATTATATATATTAATTATTATAGAAGAATAAAGAAACCAGGAAATAACCAGAGAAGAGAAGCTGGAAACAGAGAATTTGGACGTTTTCTGATTAAAAATGACTCCATCTGATTAATCGATTATCAAAATAGTCAGTAATTAATGAATTAATCGTATATAACACTGAATCAACTATTGTATTAATCTCCAACTATTTTGATAATTAATTGGTTTGAGTCATTTTTAAGAAGAAAACGTCCAAATTCTCTGTTTCCAGCTCCTCAAATCTGATAATTGGAATCGATTTTTGGACATTTTCTTATTAAAAATGACTCAAATCCATTAATCGCAATTTGCATACAATGAACAAAAGATGTTTTCTTGAGAAATGAATTAAATTTGCTTAATTTTTCTCTTAAAAAAGAAGCGAAGGAATCATTTTCTTACATAATTATAGTCTGTATATGTTTATATGTGTTTTTTTTTACTATTCATTTGCTGCAGCTTAAATTCAGGTGCCCCTTATAGTCCAGACATTACGGTAGTTAAAACTGCTGCTTATTTGCAGCAGCTGCAGTGATTTATCTACATTTACATTTACTACATTCACACCATTGTTCTGTGGAGTAAAAGCCTGAAAGTCTTTATTTAAAGCTGCAGGATTTATGAGCTGAAAGTTCAGTTAAACTCAGACCTGGTGGGAAACGGACCCATAAACAACATGCCTGTAAACCCGTAACCATGGCGACTAAATAAAAAAAAAAAAAACGGCAACAACACGGCATCCCATAATCAGGACACATGTCAGACAACCTGATAAACATGATATTCAACACGTCTTTATTGATTATTTGACACTTTTCTTGGGTTTTCTTTGAAGTTGTGATGTCACAAAAGTCGTGTTTAAAGGAAAAAAGGGCACATAAAGTGTGTCTTCGCCACTGAAGAGGGCACTTTAACATGTGTTTTGAGCTCTTAGAGGGCACTTTAATATGCTTTTTAGCTCCAAAGTGGGCACTTTAACATGCGTTTTCACTCCTAGAGGACACTTTAGCAGACCTTTTGGCTCCTAAGAGGGCACTTTAGGACATGCTTCTGCTCCTAAAGGGCACTTTAACATGCTTTTTAGCTCCCAAGAGGGCACTTTAGCACATGTTTTGGCTCCTAGAGGGCACTTTAAAAAGGTTTTTAGCTCCCAAGAGGGCACGTTAACATGGTACAGGGCACTTTAGCACATGGTTTAACTCCTTGATGCCGCTTTAACCAAGTTTTTGCTCCCAAGAGGGCACTTTAGGACATGCTTTGGCTCATAAAGGGCACTTTAACATGCTTTTTAGCTCCCATGAGGGCACTTTAGCACATGGATTGACTCTTAGAGATCACTTTAACACACGTTTTTGCTCCTAAGAGGGCACTTTAGGACATGTTTTGGTTCCTAGAGGGCACTTTAAAAAGCTTTTTAGCTCCCAAGAGGGCACTTTAACATGTATTTTCACTCTCTCTCTTCACACACTTTAACACACTGTGTGCTCCCAAGAGGGAGCATCACACATCTTTAGCACACACGTTTCTCCTAGAGGGCACTTTAACACATTTTGGCTCCAAAAATGCCACTTTAATATGTGTTTTAACTCCCAAGAGGACACTTTATTACGCCTTTTAGCTCAGAAGTGGGCACTTTAACATGCGTTTTTCGCTCCTAGAGTAGACTTTAGCATACGTTTTGGCTCCTAAAGGGCACTTTAACACGCTTTTTAGCTCCCAAGAGGAAACTTTAGCACATGGTTTGACTCCTTGATGCTGCTTTAACAAAGTTTTTGCTCCCAAGAGGGCACTTTAGGACATGTTTCGGCTCCTAGAGGGCACTTTAAAAAGCTTTTTAGCTCCCAAGAGGGCATTTTAACATGTATTTTCACTCTTAGAGGAGACTTTAACACACTTTTTGGCTGCCATGAGGGCATTTTAACATGTATTTTCACTCTTAGAGGAGACTTTAACACACTTTTTGGCTGCCATGAGGGCACTTTAGCACACACTTTTCTCCTAGAGGGCACTTTAAAACGCTTTGGCTCTGAATGACGTCACTTAAATATATGTATAACTCCCAAGAAGAAGCCATTTTGGCTCTTAAATAACATTATAACATGCCTTTTGGCTCCTAGAGGGCACTTTATTATGCGTTTTAGCTCCAAAGTGGGCACTTTAGCAAGCATTTTTGCTCCTAGAGTACATTTTAGCAGACCTTTTGGCTCCTAAAGGGCACTTTAACATGCCAATAGGGCACTTTAGCACATGGTTTGACTCCTAGAGGTCACTTTAACACACATTTTTGCTCCTAAGAGGGCACTTTAGGACATGTTTTGTTCCCAAGAGGGCATTTTAACATGCATTTTCACTACTAGAGGCCACTTAAACATATTTTTGGCTGCCATGAGGGCACTTTAACATGTTTTGGCTCCGAAGACAGCACTTTAATATGTGTTTTAACTCCCATGAGGGCACTTTATTACACTTTTTAGCTCAGAAGTGGGCACTTTAACATGCATTTCTTGCTCCTCGAGTATACTTTAGCACACCTTTTGTCTCCTAAAGGGCACTTTAACATGCTTTTTACCTCCCAAGAGGGCACTTTAGGACATGGTTTGACTCCTAGAGGTCACTTTAACACATATTTTTGCTCCTAAGAGGGTATTTTAACACATTTTGGCTCCAAAGACAGCATTTTATATGTGTTTTAGCTCTCATGAGGGCACTTTACTGTGCATTTTATCTCCGAAGTGGGCACTTTAACATGCATTTTTGCTTCTAGAGTAGACTTTAGCATAAGTTTTGGTTCCTAAAGGGCACTTTAACATGGTTTTTACCTCCCAAAAGGGCACTTTAGGACATGTTTTGACTCCTAGAGGTCACTTTAACACACATTTTTGCTCCTAAGAGGGTATTTTAATATGGATTTTCACTACTAGAGGCCACTTCAACATATTTTTGGCTGCCATGAGGGCACTTTAACACGTTTTGGCTCTGAAGACGGCACGTTATTATGCTTTTTAACTCCAAAATGGGCACTTTAACATGCATTTTTGCTCTTATAATACATTATAACACACATTTTGGCTCCTGGATTCACTGATAATCAAATAAACGGTGCAGTTTCAGGTGTTTTTCCACCAAACTGCTTTTCTTTATATGTAGAAGTTGCATCATGTTCACCTCGATGCTGCTGAACCACAGAGACGTTTCTTTGTGTTTGTTCCCTTTCACTGAAACAGAGGTTTTATCCAGGGTTTGTGGATTCATTGTATCATCATCCAGACTTTATTTATCTCGTTTCTTCAATGCTCCATTGTTCATATTTGTGTCCTTGTAGTTTTATTGGGTTGCATTGTTCAGACAGGAAGAGATCAGAGAGTAAACATCCTAGAAACCCAGTAGGAACCACAGGAGACTCATTTATATTGGACTGTTGTGTTACTGCAGCCTGAAATATCTAAAAATGACACATAAACCTTCATCAAATACAGAGAATATTATATTTATCAAACATTTGATGTCACTTAATTAACATTAAACAGTAAAGTGACTCTTTTCTGATCATTCTAGTGTGAATTTAATCAACTTTAAACCTGGATTAAACTCTCCTTTAATTCCATAGTTAAACTAACTAAACTTACATTAACCTGGAGTTAAATTAAACTAACGTCAGAGCCATTTTCTTTATATTTGGCTGCATATTTATTGAATTTATTTTGCTAAATTACTATAAAACATTATGTCCTGAAGCATTTATCACTCACCAGTAGAAACTGATCCTTCTGCACCAGAGATTCTTGCTTTTTGAAGCAGCCGCCATCATAAAAGCTTGTTAAACTGGAATTTTATCCTGATTTGGGCCCAAAATGAAACGTCTTTAGTAAAATATGCATTTTCCTATACGACATAAAGAGTCTGATCCTTTCAACTCAGGATTACGGTGATTTTATCATCTCCAACGTCCAGTTTTGACGATTTTTGAAGATCCTGGATCTTTCTTTATGGTTAACTACATATTTATTGCACTTTAGAATAAAGTATAAATGCTATAAAACATTATAATCTAACGTCTTTATCACTCACCAGTAGAAATCGAGTCAAGAATCATGTTCAGAGCTTCTTCTGCACCAGATTCTTGATTTTTCCATCATTAAAGTTTTAATTAATTCATTATCCCAAATATTTCCAGCAATTTTCAAGCTTAGACAAATGTATAAAGTCACAATCTGTCTAATTTCTGCATTATTTCCTCAGTATTTCTGTATTTTAGCTCCTCAGGCCTATAGAAGTTAGTTAAAACAACTAAATAATTTGACAATTGTCTCCTCAGATGTGACGATTTGTCGTTTTTCTTTGAGGAAAATGACGATAAACTGAATATTTTTGGTCTGTTAGTCAGACACAAACAGACATTTGAGGATGTAAATGTGGATTTTGAGGAATTTTAAAGGATATTTTATAGTAAAAACATGTGACGACGGATCCAAAGTAGATTTTTTGCTTTATTTCAAAGGCTCACAGCCCAAAAAGGTTGTGAGCTACAGATACAGATATCGAATCTTACAAATGAACCGACTGAAACACAGAAAAGTTCACATTCTCCAGTAAAAAGTAAAAATCTGTTCGTGAAGCGATTCCATTAACAACCCGAGTACTTTACACAGCTGTATATACATATAGTACATTTATCACACGTTAGACAGATGAATCGATGCCGATTCAACAATTAAACAATACAAACAAACCAAACCGGTTCTGGAATTGAGCAGTGAGTGAAAACCCATTTATCAAAATAATTGATCGTTATCAATCAGCACGATTCACCACAAAGAAAGTCTTTAACACACAAGTAACAGCATCTAACGTCCTTTAATGAACACTCTATATACAAATCTACAAAAAATCTGTAAAAACCGTAATGAACGTAGAAAGTGGGTAAACAAAACACATGGTCTCATTTACAGCGTTGTACCTTTAATTAACACTTTTATTAAAGTCACTATTTGTCTAAAGTGTGATTGTAAACCTGGAGGCAGGATCATCAAGGCACGTGTTGAACATTAATATACAGGAGTGTTAGAATCTAAACAAAAAAATGGAGGATAAAGAGATTTTTTTTACTTTCTTGATTTAAAAAAAAATCCTTTTACTTTTTTGTATCAAAAAGCAAAGTAAAAATCAGAAAATGTATATTTCTTTACATAAAAAATGAAATTTCACTCAACTTTAAAGGTACAGCGTGTAGTTTTCAGCACCACCTACTGGTGAAGGTGCAGATTGCAACTGAGAAAAATCCATGGGGAGACCCGCTCCCCATGGAGATAAAAACGTCTTAATCTAAGGTGATAAAAGCGTAAAAATCCTCATTTTAAATGTTATATACGGATTATACGCAAAGTCTGTCTCTGCTAGCTGCTGCTAAATATTACACACTGTACCTTTAAGATGATTTTTAGATAATTTACAGATTTGGAGTGGATCATCTGGACAAAAATCAATTATTGCGTGATTATTTAAGAAAAAGGCAGTGGGAAATAATACGCTATTAGCAAATTAATGCTTCTATTGAGGTGAAAACAAAGATTTCACAATTTTGTAAATGTACATGTTTCTTTCATGTGTAAACCAGTGAGTTCTCAAACTTTTCCACGTTAAAGAAGATTTTTGCTTTTAGATGTTTTATAACAGAAAATGTAGGAAACCTGAGGCCAAAACTATAGAGGACTGAAATACACTAAATTAAATTAGGATATTAAAGAATATGCAGGTAAATGCCAATAATTATTTAACTTTCCATTTAATTCATTCAGAAAATAATTTATTTGTGTATTTTTTAATTTATATACCTCTAAAATTTGAAATTAAATAAATTTAAAAAGGAAAATAATACACAAATAATAGGAAATAAATATTATATTAAATAAATGTATTTATTTTAAATGGTGGCAGTCCTCCATACAAATATTCCTACATTCTGTTATTGTGGATTATAGTGAAAATAAATTCTATTTTTTTCTGTGGACCCCCCGGCACCTCTTCAAGGACCCCTAAGGGTCCCAGGACCCCACTTTGAGAACCACTGCTGTAAACCTCGACCCCACAGAGTCACAATCAAGTTATAGTTACTATGATTGAAGAGGAACAGAAGAACTGTCCATTGATTTAACCTCTTAACACACAGTACTGGGAGCAGTGAGGGTCATTTATGTTGGTTTCTATGATCAAATAACGCAACGATTATGGTCTTGAAGTTGTTTTACATCAATTGACACCATGCAGGAGCCAATGGAAGCATGGAGTCAGGAGATAGCAGCTTGAAAACCAATGAGGACTGACCAAGTGGAGGTTTACCATGATGAGACCATCCAAATCTGATCTGGGCTTTAGAAGGACTTGTAAGAACTGTGCTACTTACAACTTGGGTATTCCATTTTTGAGACTAAAAAACAGGGTCTTAAGAGGTTAAATCCTGACAGACAACCTTATTTTTCTTTTCCTCACCAATCAGATCAATGTCTTTCATGTGTCCTGTCAACCACGACCCCACAAAGAGTCACAACCCAGTTGTACTCACTATGATCGAAAAGGAACAAAGACCTGCTCGTTGGTTTAACTGGATAAAAACAACATAAACCTGTAAAAAGACTCTGGATCGGATCAGTTGGGCGTCTTCAGCTCAAATCGGCTGTAAACCTGGTGCTTGGACTTCATCTTGTTGTACTGGTTCACCAGGTCCAGTTTGCTGTGGCCCAGCGTCATCCTCTTATGGTCGTGCCGGTTCATCAGCATGGGCGGGGACAGCGGCGGCGGCGGCCTCTGCTGGCTCTCCGGCTCCGTCGGGGACAGGTCCTGGCCCACCCAGGTGGAGGAGCCGAGGGGGGACGGCGGCCTCCGGAAGTTGTAGACGTCTTTGTCCTTGCTGGACGACGGCAGGAAGCGCTCCTGGAGCTTGTTGAGGAACTGGTTGGAGGAAGTCCTCGTCTTGGGGGTGACTTTGCCGTCGTTGGCCGGGGACGGCGTCGGGGTCTTGGGGTTCTGGTTGTTGCCGGGGCTGAGTCCGGCGCTGTGGAACTTGCCCGGTTTGTGGTCGTACAACCCCAGCGCCTGGAACTTAGAGGCGGTGCCGCCGATATTGGACCGGATTATGTCCCCCGGGCCGGGCTTGCTCCAGTCGATGCCCATCGGTTGGCCGTAGGTGGGCGACACCCGACCGGGGACCTGGGCGGCGGGGACTCGTGGCGCCGGCGTGACGTGAGTCTGAGGCGTCGGCGTCTGGCCGCCCCTCCTCTCGGGGCTGAGGTGGGGGTTTCCGTTGGGCTCCGTCTTGTCGTGGGCGACCTTGTACACCGGGTTAGAGGTCATTCCAGGTGCAGCTTTAACGCTGGACATGCTGTTACTGGACTGGCTGCTGGAGTTTTCAGAGTTTTCCCTTTGTCTTCAAGAAAAAGAGAAAGAATCAAGTCAAATTCAAGTCCAGTTTATTTGTATAACCCAATATTACAAATCACAGATTCACCAAAATGGGGTTTAAAGTTTATACAACAGCAACGTCCTCTGTAGGATCCTTCTTCCAAGGGAAGAGTTGAGTATGACATTAAACTGAATAACAGAAATATATTGAACTCACTCATTTAAACTAAAGGCAGAACGTACTGTTCTTCTACTTCAGGATTCTCTTTGTCTTCATCTATAACCTGAAAGTGAACTCTTTGTTTCAAATGTCAACAGGAAGTCGTGTTTTACAAGGAAGAGGTTGAGGAAGTTCAGGAAGGAAGATGAAACGCCAAGAAAAGCAAAAGCCAGACAGAAACGTGAATGAGCTGTGAATAAAACTAACAACTAATCACGGATCCACAGTGATAGACTCAAAACTCCTCTGTTATTATTCTAAGTTTGATTTTATCACGGACAGTGAGTTTATTTCAGTGTCTGGATTCACATTTTAGTCAAGTCCAGTTTTAGTTTAAGAAAATCCAAAGTATTTTAGTTTATTTTTAATCATAAATCAATGTTAATCAAAATTAATCGAAGCAGGAATTGCTGCTAGGAACCTTTGTTTAGTTCAGTGTGACACAGGGACATGTTTTGAAGTGACACCACTGATCTGAATGTTCCCTACACGCTAAAACAGCAGCAGAGAGTAGCTTCTGGTGGTGGAGGAACAGACGTCGCCGCATTTAGTGCCGACAGCTCTGATGGATGCTACACACTCAGATGATTGATTGTTAAAAAAGAAAATCTGATTAACTCCAGCAGACGGACGGTTATTGGTACCTGTCAGAGAGTAAATCTAGCCCCAGGCCCGGTGCCATCATGGCCTGGTAGGACGGGTAGTACGGCATCCCCTCCTCCTCCGGGTTGTAGAAGCAGTCGATGATCTGGGAGTCGGCGTACAGACAGCGGAACTCCCGGTCGAAGCTGTCGGTGATGCGGCCTGAGAAATGCATCACCATGTTGCTGTGCACCTGAGCCGACAGCCACGTGAAACTGGAGACGAGGGGGAAGAGAAGACGAGCATGTGAGAAAACATTTTCAGGCCCCTTAAAGGACAAGTTCAGCTTTTGGACTTTGCAACCGTCAGCCGTCTTTGTGTTAATTCCCTCCCTCCGCCTCCAGCTGATAGCTGCGTTTTATCAGCCTGGATGGAGAGTTGACGACAGCTTCCTGGTGTTGAGTCAGCGGTGACTCATCATCTTATCGAGCAGACAGCAGGTGCGCGAAGCGATGGAAGACGGTCGGCTGAGCCTGAGCAGCAGAAATAATGAGGAACAGGAACAGGAACATATACACGCTGTACTGATTACAGAGGCTGACCCGGCAGCTCCGGGACACAGGATTAAGAAAATGTTTGGGGACGGGATGAGGCGGCTCAGCCCTCGAGAAGAGGTCAACGCGGTTAATTAGGAGGTTTTTAATAAATATAAATAACTGATCTGTGTCCTGGTTGGTATTTATTCTCATTTTATCATGAATCAGTGCAATGGCAGGTAAAGGTAAAGAAACATGCAACAGATAAGAGATTATTAAGGAGTTTGTAACTGGAAATGCTGCTAAAATATTCCAGTAGAGACACAGAATACACAGTCCAGGAAAAAAGCTTGGACACATTTACTCATTCAATGTGTTTTCATGACTATTTCCATTGTAGATTCTCACTGAAGGCATCAAAACTATGAATGAACACATGTTTATGGTGATATGCACTGAAAACATGTTTTATATTCTAGTTTCTTCAACATTTCCACCCTTTGATCTGATTGATAAAGCAAGAAATTCCACTAATTAACCCCGTTAAGACACAAATATGAAGTGAAAACCATTTTAGGTGACGACCTGTTGAAGAGTGTGCAAAGCAGTAACAGCATAAACATGTGTTCATTCATAGTTTTGATGCCTTCAGGGAGAATCTACAATGGAAATAGCCACTGAATGAGAAGCTGTGTCCAATGTTTCCGCCTGTATTGTTAATATAAAGCTAGAAAGGAGCAGAACAACAGCATATGAATGAGAGAAACTAGCAAAAAACAGTGTAATCATCGATACTACATCATGATATCTGTGAGTGGAGGAGAATGAATATCCTCTAAAGGTAGAAAGCAGTGGTTGAATCTGCGTAGAGTGTTACGCTCCCTGTTTCATTAATTAATAGTTGGTGGTTTTTATGGCCGTAACGATGCGTTTAGACACCGAAACCACACTCCTCACAGCCACAAACCTGTGTCGTGGCATTAGAAGCAGAACCGTGACACAACCTGTCATATCCCCAGTTATCCTTCAGTCTAAATCTAGTCACAATGATTAAAAACAGCAAATCGCGGTCAAAGTCGCGGCCCGTTTCTGTTGCCATGGAAACATGACGTTCTGCTCGTGGTGCGCCCGTAGTCCTAGTAATTGAACTGATGTACGGCCGAATGATTCAAGATACCATGTGACTGAATGTGAAAATGATCGCTGTTGTTCCATTTTTAATCTCTCTCTCTTATCTCGAACGGCGCACCATGAGCAGAGCGTCACGTTTCCTTGGCAACAGCAGACTCCGACTGTGACGTGCAAGTGAATTTGCAGCATTTCCCTCTTAACGTTTGTTGTGTGTGTGTGTGTTTTTGATATTTGCAGCATTTTCTTATGCATTTATTTTGTTGCTGCTTCGTTTCTGTGATCACAGCGTTTTTCTCCTGCAGCGAGTGTTTACATCATTTCTGCGTTTTGCAGGGTGTTAACATTCGTCAGCCGCTGTAGGAAAAGTCGTCACATGACCTGCAGTTGGAGGATACCTGCAAGCATCCTCCAAACACACCGAATCATGAGTTGGTGCATTGGTACAGCTCTTTAAATCGAGTGCAATAATTGTTCCCAATATTGGGGAAAATATCACATCTGGTGGAAATACTGTGACAAAACTCGCCCCTAGCCGAATGGAGACCTTGTCTTAATGCTTTTTGCTCTGGTCGGTTTGCTTTACTAATAATCTCTGCAGAGACTAAACCACAACAGCAGCTCAACACATTTAATATCCATGAATTTAAATAAGCCTGAAGCCGTCCACCGCGGCCCGGCTGTGCTGTGAGACGCGTGCTGAGACAGGGAGAGAGTTTCACAGCTGCCAGAGAACCGAGAGGAACCTGCAGGACGACTCTCCTCAGCCATCACTCACTCACTGCTCAAATACCTTTGACACGTTTCACCTGAAGTGAAATTCCTGCTTTGTTCGGGGACAGATACTGATCTGTTGGCTACTGCAGCAGCAGCTTCTATTCATCATGAAAGGCAGAGGCCGGACTTGTCTCACAGCTGTTTATAATCACAGCGTGACCTACATTAAGGTCATTATCACATAACTAATATTCATTATCACCATGATTATTATTTTCCATAGGATAATGTCAAGATAAGCTTTCTATATATCAGCAGGTGCTTTTTATATCCTCATAACTTAATGCATTGATTGTGTTACACTGAACTTGAGTGTTACTGTTTCTGGTAAAACCATAAAAAGGTTTAACTCTACAAACAGCAGTTATAGTTCCAACAACTGGTACAGAGTGAGACCTCGTTTCTCTGACTTGTTGTTTATCAGGCTGCAAACTGATGATTATTTTCATTCATTGATTTAATTATTTTGTCTGAAATGTATAGAAAAGTGTGCGATAATTACCCAGAGATGAAGCAGTTCAAAACTAAGAGAATCAGTTTACAAACAAGAGCTGCAACTAACAACTACTTTAATTTATTTATAAGTAAAACGATTAATTTATTAGTTGTTAAAATGTCCAGACCAACAGTCCACAACCCAAAGATCACCAGTTTATTATTATAGACACTAAAGGAACCATAAAATAATCAGAGAAGCTGGAACCAATTAATCCAGAATCAAAAACTAGACCTCGGACCTCAAGGTCAAAATTACGCAGGACTGAAACTACCATGATCAAGAATAGATGACTCACTACACAAAGAAATACACCAGTAAATTAGTTTTACATTTAATTCATTCATAAAAGGGTGACACGGTGGAGCAGGGGTTAGTGCTGTTGCCTCACAGCAAGAAGGTCCAGGTTCAAGACCTCCTTGGTCCTGGGTCTGGGACCTTTCTGTGTGGAGTTTGCATGTTCTCCCTGTGTCTGGTGGGTTTTCACCAGGTACTCCAGCTTCCTCCCACAGTCCAAAAACATGCTGAGGTTAATTGGAGACTCTAAATTGCCTGTAGGTGTGAGTGTGTGAGTGAATGGTGTGCTGGGATTGGCTCCAGCAGACCATGTGACCCTAATGAGGAATAAGCAGGTATAGAAAATGACTGACTAATTCATAAAATCTAATTCTCCCATTTTCAAAACTGCAGCCAACTCTCTAACACATCTGTCAGTGTGTAGTAATAAACCTTATTATTAAAAATGACCAGATTCTGCAGCTGTTTTCATTGAATAAGCTCTAAAAAGCCACTTTACCCAACCTGCTCAGCACCAAACAGCAAACACACACACACTTATCTGCAGACTAGCAGCTAAAGAGCAGATATTTCCCTCAGGAGTCGGTAGATAAGACAGAATATTGGATAAAAACCAGGTTGCACCATAACTGCTGGATGGAGAAATAAGCAAAGGTGTCCAGAGACATGTTGAATCAGCTCTAAATCTATTATATCTAATATAATATTAGAGATTCGACCCTTCCTTATGGATTAACAGATAACAGGGGAACAACTCTACCTGATATCAGTGAATCAGTGTTTGTTATTTGCTTTTCAAATCAGCTCCCAATCGATTGGAAGGCGACTCCCCGGCTGGTTTCATAACAGGGTTACTGGGACGTCGGCAGGTGGCAGAGGAGGGAGGTGTGACCAGATAAGAACACCTGAACCTGACTGAGCCAGGTGGCGTCTCTCCAGGCCACGCCCCCTTTCCGTTCCGCCTGAGCCGACCCGAGCAGGTTAACACACACACACTCACACACACACACCTGAAACACTTAATCAGCAAGCGTCCGCGTTCAGAAAGCAGCGCTGAAGGCAGCGTGGGTGTGTTTGTTTGCCGAGTTCACGTATCAGTAATCGTTGATCTTTCTGCTGACTCCACCTTTAATCCACAGCTTAAAAACAACTTGAGAAACTTCAAGGGAAAAAACAGGATAATCCAAAAAACGCCGGCTCGGAAAAGGCGACGGAGGATAAGACGGATAGAATGAAATCAGGCTGGTTTTAAAGCTCCATGTGTGCAATAAAGGACATTTATATAACACCTACACCTCCTTATAATTAAACTATTAACATCTACCTTTCTACAAAGCTTTAACCTGTTAGAATCCCTCTGATCCAGCAGCAGCAGTGAGTTTTATCCAGAAATCCCAGCATTAAACCTCTAAAACACTAAATAAAGTATTTTTATCTGCAGTAAAACCCAATGTTACTGTTCCAGCATCAATATATATCATCAATATCCACATCATCAATACAATAAGACAATAGTTTAATAGAATATCAGTAGTAGAGACTATTTAGATATTTAATTAGTGTGATTTATAGGATTTGTGTGATTTATTCAGTGGGATTTATAGGATTTTATGGACTAATAATTGACCTTTGACCTCTTATTAATCATTTAACTTAGCTTATTTCAATATTTCTTCCTGATTTGGGTCAGTTTGGTCTTGTTTTAAGTTTTAAATAAAGTATATTCATCTGTATTAACCCTTTATTACACCTGGACCTTAAGTGGTTAAAAGTCATTTTAAACAAACTGCAAGTTAATCTCATAACGAGCAGCTGAGACGGGCTGGCGGCGTGTTTTGATGTCACTAACTTTGACCTCTGACCTCACTGAGGGAGTGCACTGCAAAAGCTAAAGGTACAATTGGTACAATTAGTCCAATACCGAGTAGAATATTCTTATTCCACTGGCAGATAATTGATCTTGTTTTAAAGGTAAAGGTTTTAAAATTGACTAAAATCAACACTTGAAATAAGATAATTCTATTCGATATGGGAGTAACTATATTTTTACCTGATAATATTTCAGATATCACATCAGATACGTGCGTTTCTGTAAATTCTATTCTTTAAAAATGTGCCGTCTTATAGTCAAAGTTGTTCAGTTGAACCTGCGGCGAAGCCTCAAGGTGTTTCTTTCCGCCGCCGCCGCCGAGGAGATAAAGTAACTGCAGAAACACAGCGAGGAGTCGTCTGTCAAACAAGAGATTTACTGCTGTCAGATTCTCTCTGGGACTCGGAGTTCTGTCTCAGCTCCTCTGGTACATGACACTCACACATACAGCACACACACACTGCAGGATGTGTACACACTCGAGTGCAAACACCAAAAACTAAGGCGTAAAAGTAGGAATTAACAGAAGAAATTAAAGATCTTGATATTATAACGAGAGCTGCAAACATTAGTGGATTCATTCGATTTTTCAGCAGCTTTTTTTTGTGATTTTCTGCCCATTTACTGCAGTTTTCTCGACAAACGTTCATCCAAACAACTTCACACTTGGTGTCACAATTCCTTCTGTCCTCAGGAGTACAGCCGCACAAGTGTGAAGTGGATAAGAATAAGAATTGGATAAGAAGCTGAATGCATGTAGAAATAGGATCAAACAGCCTGTTTCAGGGCAGAGGCTGAACCCAGGAGCTTAATAAAGAACCAGTATAAGTTTAATCCAGTAGGATATAAATATAAACCTGGAAATATAGATAGTTTCCTCCTCTTTTTGTTCCGAGTCTGTTTTCACATTCATCTGCTGCAAGAGGACAGTTTCTGATTTTATTTAATCTCAGTTTAACACGTCCTGTTTTCAGTTTTAAAGTGTGAGTCTGCAGATTTTACCGTGAAAGAGACATGAGGAAAAACCTGTGAAATAAAAAAACATGAATATGCAGAATTTAATCTGGCTTTTTGTAGAAAGAATAAACAGTTTTAAGGATTTATAACTTGATGGTTTGATTAAAATACCTCCAGGAAATTAACTAATACTTTAACTAATACTAACCAACAATCTATTAGAGATCCTCAAATTTCAAATTGTCGCATCTAATATTAGGATTTTAAATCATAGTTTTCTCTTTAAGCATTTGAACAAAACCTGTTATTTAAATGTGTTACTACAGTGACCAGAGGAACCAACTGGATCTGATAAAATAATCTGATAAACTGTAAAAAAAAAGCAGAAATTTCTCGTGTAAAGGTCAGTGAGATGCGACTGAACTCTCCTTTCACTCCACCTGCTTCTTTCATTTCCATTACCGTGCTGATGTAGCTGTAATTACAGGCTTTACTCAGGAATTCTAACTGTTTCAGGCGGCACTGACAGCAGCAGATACAACACGTTTACAAAAACAGGCCCGGAGCTTCCTGCTGTAATCTGCTGCAGGTCGTGTTAGTCCTGCTTATCAGGTGGGATGCAAAGTAGGTGTCAGGCTGCTGCAGGTGAGACGGCTGCTGTCACAAACCTGTTTGCATGTTCACGCTCCACGAATCGACTCCTTCACTGCCTCTTTTTTTGATTATTTTACAAAGGAACAGCTGCCTACACATCTCCTACAGCTGCAGATCTACACAGTCTAGGAGGAGGCTTCAGATAATGTAGTTCTACTCTAGTGTGAAATCAGAATCTAAAAAAGCAGAGGCACTCCAATGATTAGAAAAGGCATAAAATATATATTCTTTAATATTACATGGTGAGAATATGTTAAAACAGCTTCAGGGCATTTTTGCTTTTAAATATATTCTTGACAAAAAAGCTAAAAATCCAATAGATGCAATGAAAATTTGACGAAAACAAACTCAAGACACTTTAATTTTGATGCATTTTGAATTTTGATTCTCTTCTGTGGAGACAAACTGGACATTTTTGACCAAAGGGGTGAAAAAATACCAGACTTGAGCTGATTTTACTGGTTAAGTCTGGTATTTACCTTTGATAATAATGATGATAAAGCTTGATATCGTATCAGAGGTGGAAACTTTATGATTCTGTGATAAATATCATCAAGGCAGAGCCCAGATTTACTCATTTCATTAAACCGGCCACATCTGTGCTACTCTACCTGCAGCTTACAGTCAAGTTCCTGTTTAAAACTGATGAATAGACGTGTCCGAAATATAAACGAATAAATAAATACATAATAAATAAATTAAATACGCAGTAAACAGCTCGTCTCACACTTCTGAAGCTAAAATAGCAGCTCTAGTCATAGAGAGCCTGAGAACTTCATACATATGAAGCTGCTCTGTTTAAAAGATCGATTTATAAATTAGAAAAATAAAAATATTTTAAAATATAATGAAAATACATCTATCTTCTATGCATCCAGAAAGTGTTCACTGCGCTTCACTTTTTTCATGTTACAGCCTTTTTCCAAAATGGATTCAATTCATTTTCTGCTTCAAAATTCTACACAGAAATTTATTAAAAATAAAAAAACTAAATAACCACATGTACATAAGTAGTCACAGCCTTTTCTATGAAGCTCAAAATCGAGCTCAGGTCCGTCCTGTTTCCACTGATCATCCCTGAGATGCTTCTACAGCTGAATTGGAGTCAAACTGTGGTAAATTCAGTTCATTCGACATTATCATGTGTAGAA